>VDFB02111557.1:0-16510 GCA_007258455.2 Sequoia sempervirens
CCCCTTTGGGAGGAATAAAAGATGAATTACTATTCAAGGTCCCCAACCCAATGTTAATACTTCATCACAAATCAATACCAACACTAATATCCCACATGGCCACATTTACCAATTTGGACAAGGAAATAAAATAACACAACACATGACTCCATTTGGATATCAAAACATTTAAGGGAATCATATTCTGCATATACAAGCTAACACTACTGGAATGCACATTCCCACATAAAAGTCACATATCCATACACAACAACACATTCCCATTAAAAATTCTCAATACCAACAAATTCTAACCCAAAATGCATCATACATTCCACAACAACACATCTCAAATCAGAATGTACCATCACAACAAATGGGAACTCATGGGATACCCATTACGAGCATGTGTGACACTACAAATAACCCTATAGTATATGCACTCACAACTCAACTTGTGGCCTTTCAAAAACAAGTGGAGAACATGCAACTGCCCAACAAGAAGACCCACACATCCTATGACTTATGTCCATACCCATTTGACATGAGTTTACACATGCCACCATTCCATCTAGGATATGTGGTACCTAACTTCTCCAAATACAAAGGTAACACTAATCCCCTTGAGCACATAAGAGAGTTTACAACCAATTGCGTAAACAGTGCATACAAACATACTTATCTGATGAGACTCTTCCCTAGGAGTCTCGCAGGTCCTACACTTGAATGGTTTGCTACCTTTCCCAAAGGAATAGTCATGGGATGAACTTGCTAATAAATTTGTAGAAAATTATGCCTATAACAGCAACACTGATATCACCATTTCCACTTTATGCTAGATGACTCAAGAAGACACTAGCGAAACCTTCATTCCATTCTTCCAAAGATGGAGAGGTTTAGCTAGTCGGTGTCCTATTGAGATACTAGAAAAGGAGAAGGTAAACATGTTTGTCCAAAACCTTGTAGGCAACTTGAGATGTAATTTTCAAGTTCATTGTTGCACCACTTTCACAGACCTTGTCGAAAAAGGAGTCAAACTTGAAAAATCCCTTATTGCTAAAGGAGAACTCAAATATGGAAACAAGAACACAAACCCAAACCCACCTAATGACAAAAACAAATATTGGGTATAAAAAAAACATATTACCAATGATGGCATTGTTGACGCTAAAGCAATAAACATGAGATGTCTTGCAATCACACTCAAAGGAACTCAACCGCAAAACACTCCCTTGACCACACCGACACCTACAACAAATGCCATCCAAAATAATCAAGACCAAGGGAAACTATGTCAAACAAGACAATTTCCAAAAAGATGCACATACACCCCATTGGGTGAACCAATTGAAGTTGTCCTCAAGAAGCTCCTCCAAAACAACGTCATCACATTACAGGACCCTAATCCATATGACCCTAGGCAATTCAAGCCATCTTGGTGGGATGATAATGCATTTTTCAATTACTATCAAGAAAAAGTGCATAAAACTTCTTCCTGTAGACAATTAAGAAATTTCATCTAGGATCTTATTGAAAATTGTACCATTGAAATAGGTGGTCAACAATTTCCTTCAAACTCAGATCATACAATTCATAAAAACCCACTACAAGATCATGGTTTCAGTAATCCCTCTACGTCAAGTCCAAAGAAGAATAAAAATCAAGACAATTACACTTGTGTTTCTTTTAACTATTCTGGTGGACCTATCATTAATCACCTCTGAGATGTTGACGAACACGTCAATACTATCACCATTAAGAAGACTTTGAAGTGTAATGTAACCACTCATTGAGGAAAAGTCACAATAGCTAGTTCTCTTGCTAGACAGCCAAAGAGCAAAATACCCAGTCCCTCTACCAAATAGTCACAACCTAAAGGACAATTTAATCTTATTGACCAATTGGGTAATATGTCCGTCCAAATCTCCATACTCGAGCTACTATGTATCTCACCTGCACACAAAGCGATACTCAATAAGGTCTTATAGGAGTCTTCCGTACCTAATGACATTGATGTCAACCACTTCAAAGCCATGGTCAGATACTTGACCACTCCCCATCACATCACCTTTTCAGACCTAGACTATTCTTCACCTAAACCATCTCACAATAATGCACTACATATCGAAGTCTTCATCCATAAACATAAAGTTAAATGAGTTTTAGTAGATGGTAGAGCAAGATTGAATATATGCTCTCTAAAATTCGTCAAAGCACTAGGCTTCTTTGATGCTTGTTTGGATGCTACCAAAAGCATTGTCATAAAGGCATATGATGATGAGGAACACTCTTCTAGGGGCATTATCACAGTTCCTATTCGTGTGGGGCTAGTCATTGTAGATACAACATGTCAGGTCCTAGATCTTGAACCACCTTACAACATCTTCCTTGGTCAACCTTGGATCCATTCCTTAAAGGTTGTACCGTCCACTTACCACCAATGTCTGAAGTTTCCTTTTGATGACACCGAAATTATGATACCTGGAGATCCTGATCCCTTCCAATATTGCACCAATTTGAGAGGTATTTCAGAACACCAATTTCCAATTAACTGCAAAGATTCAACATCCACTTCTTCCAAATACATCAACCTATGTGCACTTGCCAAGCCATCCACATCCACTCCTTCATCTTCCACCATACCATCTCCTTCCACCATCCCAAGAGTCGATTTGAACATCAAGATCCAGGACCAAGGTTGCGGGGAATACAAGTTGAACACAACCTATTGTATCACTAAAATACCCAAGTTTCCAAAAGATTATGGTAGGCCTTGTTTCAAACTAGAGCCCAAAGAGATTTTTAAGGTTCCTCCTACAATGACTTTGAGAAAATGGGCGGAACTAAACAAAGAGGAAATTGAAGACATATTAGCTTGGTTTTACAAAGACATGGAAGACCTACCTCCATTACAAGTACAACAGTATGGAAAAGGCTATGAGATTATGAAGGAAAAGGGCTATGATGGAACTAGTGGCCTTGGTATAAACAAGACTGGAAGACGAGAACCTATAACGCCTTCTAGAAGACCAAAGAATTTGGGGTTAGGGTTTGAACCAATCAAGATTGACTATCCACATAACCATGTACTTTCAGGTGAGAGCGTAAATGTTTCTGAAAGTGTCGAGACAATCAAAGATTCCCTTACCAAAACTAACTCGTACGAGTGGGAATTTGGTTCTCAAAGATCCTTGAGTAACTATGACCTTTCCAAAATGTTTCTAGAACCTGGTGAGAATTCTTTTGATGAAGGATTCAGACAAATTTTTAAGATTGGTCCACCATAGAATCTTTCTAATGACAATCCTAAAATCCCAAAGAAAAGAGAAGAGTGGGTAATACTTTTTTGGCCTTGTGATGATGACAAACCTGAGCTATCACCTGACCCTATCGACCATGATTCTGATGTGTTTTTCCCTTATACTGATCATGATTCCCACTCGTTTATCCCCTATTATGACCATGAGCCCAATATTCTTGAGTCTAACGAAGATGACGACTGGATGGAATCCTCCTAGGACTTTGAGGACAATTTCATCTTTACCCTTTTAGCCTCAACTTGCATGCTTCTGCATCATCCCCACCTTTCACCAATATTGATGATGGTATCTCCCTTATCTACCCACAACTCATTGACTGGGATCAACAAGGCCCACCCACTATGGACATTTTTCAAAATGACAAAGCTAATGTAGAATTCATGGGACTCCATGAAGGAATACCAAGTGGGGACCATAAAGCTAGATTTACTATAGATCTAGATTGTGCAACATACTTTGGGGAGACTGTGCAATCCTCCTATTGTAAAAATAGTAAAAATAAAGCAAAAAAAGACACGCCTTTAGGTGAAAACCGCAAGGCACCTTCTGATGATACAAAATTCAAAATGAAGGATGTATCCGAGGGTGAAAACCTATCTAAGGCACCCAAAGATGGAGGATTGGAATTTCTTCCCATTACACAGGAAAAATTGGAAATGCTCATTGAAGACACCATAGAAGTTAATACAACACACCTGAAGATCCTAAAATGGTTCTCTTTGCAGCTTCTTTGACAGAAGAAGAAAAGCCTAAATTTCAAAAACTCTTCTCAAAACGTAAGATTAACTTCACATGGTCCTATGTCGATATGCCAAGATTGGATCAAAAATTGGTTTTGCACCATCTACCCTTACTGCTAGATGCTAAACCAGTCAAGCAAAACCTGCGAAAGATGTACCCCTAGATTTCCTTGTTAATCAAAGTTGAGCTCAAGAAGTTTCTAGACATGGGGTTCATAAGATCAATAGACTATTTTGACTGGATTTCAAATCTCATGCCTATCACTAAGCCAAATGGTCAAATACACATCTATACAAACTTCTGCGATCTGAACAAGGCATGCCCGAAGGATGATTTTCCACTTCCCAAGATAGACATCATTGTGGATCTTACAACTAGATACGAGATGTTGTCCCTCATGGATGGTTTCTCGGGATATAATTAGATTCACATCACCCCAGAAGATCAACACAAAATAACATTCACTTGTCCCTGGGGTACATACTGTTGGAACATTATGCCTTTTGGCCTCAAGAATACAGGTGCCACATATCAACGAGCCATGACAACAATATTTCATGGTCTTATGCAAACGCTAATGGAATACTATGTGGATTACCTCTTAGGAAAGTCTTTGACATGCAACGATCATCTAAAAGTACTAGATAAAAATTTTAAGAGGCTAGAAGAGTACAAGGTCTGTTTGAATCCTAAGAATTGTGTGTTCGGTGTGACTTCAAGAAAAAATTTAGGATACATAGTTTCTCACTGAGGCATTGAAGTAGACCCCACTAAAGTGAAAGCAAGATTAGACATGCCTCCACCAAAAGGAATCAGTGGGCTAATAACATTGCAAGTAAAACTATAGTCCATTCGACACTTCATTGCACAACTAACTAACAAATTCCAACCTTTCCAATACCTGCTACACAAGGGCATCCCCTTTGTGTGGATTAATAAGTGTCAAGCGGCCTTCCAAAAAATCAAAGACTACCTTTTGACACCACTCATCCTAATGCTACCCATTGAAGGAAAGCCTCTGATCCTGTACATTTCAACAACCACTTTAGCACTGGGGGAATTTCTTGCACAAAATGACCATTATGAGAAAGAGAGGACTATATACTACATCAGTCGCACATTGGTTGGATATGAACTCAACTACACACCCATTGAATGTGCATGTCTTGCAGTTGTCTTTTCCACCCAGAAGTTAAGACATTACATGCTTAACCACAAGACACAACTAGTAGCAAAGATTGATCCCTTTAAGTATCTTCTCAATTGGGTAGTGTTAATAGGTTGGTTGGAAAAATGGGTTATGATACTGAGTGAATGTGATATATAGTACGTGGATTGTAAAGCTATAAAAAGACAAATAATAGCCGATAAACTCATAGATTCTCCCATGCAAGGTGATCACTCATTGGTAGCTGATTTCCCAGATAAATCTATCTTTCATGTGGATCCTAAATCACCTTGGAAGCTCTATTTTGAAGGGTTCCATATAGGTCATGGATCCGGAGCAAGAATACTATTCATCACACCAAAAGGGGATTATATTCCTAAGTCATTATGAATCACCTTCCCCTACACAAATAATGTTGTTGAATATGAGGCACTCATCACAGGACTCTGAATGGCCATTAAATGGAAAATCAAAACACTTCTAGTCTTTAGAGATTCTCAGTTGGTCATCAACTAGGTCAATGATGAATATGACACCAAGGATGAAAAAATGATTCCTTACAAGCGCATGGTTGATAGCTTTCATTCATATTTCCACATGCTCACTTTTGAGAAAATTCCTATGGCACAAAACAAGGCAGCAGACACAATGGCTACATTTGGTTCTCTATTAGAAATTCCTAGCAATGTGTCACAATTTGAGTTCTTAGTGGAATAGCTATTGGTTCCTGCTTATGATATTCCTGAGTTAGAAATGGTTTGTGAGCTTGTTGGTTCCAATTCACCTTGGTATCAAGACATATATGATTACCTTTAGTCCCAGACACTTCTGCCGAACCTTTCCAATAACCAACGTAAATCCTTTATCTGCAAGGCCACCCATTACACCATCATCAGTGATACCTTATACCGATGTAGCTTCGACAATACCCTTCTTCGATGTCTTGACACTGATGAAGCACAAACAACCTTACGTGAGGTACATGACGGTATATGCGAATCTCATTTGAGTGGCCCAACCTTAGCTAATAAATTTATGAGACTTGGGTATTACTGGCCGACAATGGAAAAGGATGCCCTTTAGTTTGTAAGAACATGTCATCAATGTCAAGTACATAATGATCTAATTCATGCGCCAACAAAAGAACTTTGGCCAATCACTTCTCCTTGGCCCTTTGCACAATGGGGACTCGACCTCATGGGTAAAATCTGTCCCACCTCATCCAATGGCCATACATTCATTATCACCTCCATTGAATATTTCACCAAGTGGATCAAAGCCATTCCCCTCACATATATAACCGGAAAGGAAATTTCCAAGTTCCTCCTCAATTACATCATCTGTCGATATGGTGCTCCACAATCCATCATCAAAGATAATGGTTGTCCCTTTAAAAATCAAGACGTTTGTGAGCTTTGTGAATGCTTTCACATTCAACACCATTTCTCCATGCCCTATTACCCACAAGGTAATGGTCAAGCTGAGGCATCTAATAAAATAATTATCAAAATTCTTAAGAAGACCATCAATGACGTTGGTCATGACTGGTATTTACAACTTAACCCTACTCTATGAGCTTATCGCACAAGCATCCACACACCTACGGGTTCCACCCCCTTTTCCTTGGTCTTTGGAGTTGAAGCTATCCTGCCCATCGAGGTCAAAATACCCTCTCTCAGAGTCTCTATGAATGGATTGATCGATGAAGAAGAGTACCGACAGTCTCGACTACATGAGTTGGAAATGTTAGAAGAATGAAGACAAAATGCCTTGAATCATTTACAGGCATATCAGAATCACCTTTTTCATAGTTATAACAAGAGAGTTATGGACCACAAATTTGACATTGGAAACTTGGTCTTAATACAAAATCCAAAGAATCAATCTGTCTGTGAGAAGCCTGGCAAGTTTGAGCCTAATTGGCTAGGCCCTTACATCATCACTATCATATTTGGTTTTGGTGCTTATCAATTAGCTACCCCAGACAGAAAACAATTGACAGAACCCATCAACAGTCTACATCTTTGTAAATTCTACACATAGCATTAGAGAGCTTGGATGAAAACCATAAAATGCAAAAACATCACCTGCATTTTAGAAAACTTGGCAAATGGCAATTTGACACCAAAAAATTAGAAAATATCAAAAAATAGTAAAGAGAAATTTCACCACCAATAGCGAAAACCACTCGTGGTAAGCCAGATAAGTACCATGCGAAAACATGCAAACAAGCCAGTGTAGTCAATCTTTTATCACCATCTACACACCCATTCACCCTTTTGGTCCATACCAAATACCCAAATACTGATGATTCTTCATAATTTCTATCTGTGTCCCACCATTTCTTTTCCATGAATAACAATAGAGACATCACAGTTTGTGATATTTCCTCCAGGTCTTTCACCCCTCTGAAAGCACCATCTTTCATCTCCTTAAACTTGGCTAGTCCTCAACCTGATTGGGGGAACCCTTATCATCTGACTGCAGTGGGTCTCACACATGGTCCCGACAATCAGAAAAAGTCTTGAAAAAAGACATAAAAATCAAAAAATGTCCTTGAAAAAGCCATAAAAATTAGAAAATGTCCTAGAAAAGCTATAAAATTAGGAAAGTCCTTTTGAAAAACCCCAAAATCTAGAAAATATCCTAAAACCCAAGAATTCTTTTTTATTAAACTGTAATTCAAAATTAAAACATGTCAAAATAACAAAAATATCCCAACAATATCCAAAACCGCAAAAAATTAGGAGTCATCACAAGATGTCATGTCATTGTGTCACTTTTGTCATCACGAACTTACATTGTCTCCGCACATTTTATACATAGGCAAGGCTCATCTTTGAGCCCTCGAGACATTAGGTCAGTCCTTTTAGGTTTGTCCAAATAAAATCATGACTCAATCTTTGATCAATAAGACAAAGTCATTGGTCATGTTGAACTATGAGGTCTCTGAGTGTATGACGTAGGCAAGGCCATCAATTGATGAGCCCCCAAGGCTGCACTAGGTCATTCCATTAGGGTTCATGACATTCATTATCACACACATCAAATATTTTCAAATCAAATGGATTCTTTTCCATCCTAAAATCAAACAACTCTTAAACAAACTGTGATAATCATCTAAATTGACATTTCAACTAAATTGGCATGTCAATGCAAGCATGCATCAATCCAGTCATCTAGTCAACTTTGGTCAAACTCTCATAACAAGTCAACCTGTCAACTCTTGGTTATTCTTCAGATACATCTTTCCAAAGAACAACTCTTGTCAATTATTTATGCTTTAGGATATATCTTTCTAAAACATTGACTCTGTCATTTGGAATTTTGAGGGATTCTCTTGACATTTGAGGATTGATCCTTTCAACATTGACATCATTCAGGATGTGTCCTTCCTCAATTTGACATTACCTAGCATCTGTCACACATAAACCTAGACTTCGTCAAACCTGACATCTCGACATCAAAACACTTGACATTTAAACATACTTGGAAAACACTATCTTTCATATTGGCACTTGTCATTTAATTTTTCATCATGTTGCTAGTTCCTCGAGGATGTCCTAACAGCAGGATTTAGACAGCAGGATTTAGAGGAGCAATGATGTATCATGATGCTTGTCTTGTCTTTTCAAACAATCATGCGGCTAGTTCCTCGAGGATGTCTTTACATCAGGATTTAGAGGAGCAACGATGTTTCATGGCTTGTCTTTCTTGTTTGTGGTTGGTTGTGACAAAAAGACTAGGGAAATTGAGTTCCTCGTATGAGTCATAATCATCCTTGTCTACGAACGCTTGTTCTATGTGATATTACAACCATGCACACCATTGATTTATGTCATATCATGGTGTTTTTTGGCCATTACAACAATTCTCCCAATGATTATTAGAGAAACACCTATTATTTCTTTGGAAATATAGTGAAGGATCCTTTCTCTGCACTAACATCCATCTCCCTTCTATCTGATCTTCTCTCTTCTTCTGCCTCTTGATTATATCCTGTGACATTCAAAAATATAATTACATACATGCTCATATATAGAAATTGCATTGGTACATTATAAATTTACATAAATCCATTCACATAGTTGCATTTACATCATCAGCATAAATACATCATTTGCATTCATCGATTTGCATTCACATTAATCCATCTCCCTTCTATCTGATCTTCTCTCTTCTTCTGCCTCCTGATGATATCCATGCCTTTTGTCTGATCTCTCTTCTTCCACCTGTTGATGATATCTTGTGACATACAAAAATATAATTGCATACATGCTCATATATAGAAATTGCATTAGTACATTATACATTTACATAAATTCATTCACATAGTTGCATTTACATCATCAGTATAAATACATCATTTGCATTCATCCATTGACATTCACATAGCATATAGGTGCATTAAACATTTTCATACATCATCCATATCATTAATGCATACACATTTAGGATCATAACATAAAGCATGATATATCGCATAGTCCATACATACATAATCATACATCAATGCATTCATAATCATAAACATGGCATCTATTAGGCACATATAGAAAATTATCATCATCATCATAAAATAAACATAATACATAAAGTAGTATCATCACTGCATCTCATCATAAATAACCATCATAAATGCATACATCACATAACATATAAATGCATCATCATAGGAATCATCACATACATCATATCACATGAGCATAATAAAATCATAAGGCATCACAACATAACACATATAATAGAATCCGCACCAAAACTGCATCATATATATATCTATATATATATATATATATATCTCAAAATCATGTCATAGGATAGAGTCTCGAGGAATCCCAAAAATAGAGCTCGCAGGCTTGATGGTCAATATATAAAATGTCCAAACATAATGTCAATATAGCATGCCCTAAATGGTACTCTCCTCATCCCCTCGAGGTGAAGAACAAGGTAAATGATGCTCTCTCACTAGCACTGATGGTATTTATGGAGACCCGATAGGATGCCACAATGATGACCCTAGTACTATGACAGGTGGCTGACTATGATGTGTGGTTGTGGATGGACTTGTGCCCTGATGAATGCCTATGACTGTGGTGGGATTTTTGTCTTGAGGATTGTCCCAATGAAGTAGATCCACCCACACTACTCTAGCTCCTGTTGTTGCTCCTTGAGCCACTCTGTATCCTACTTTGAGACCAAGTCAAACTAGGATCCTACTGCTCTGCTGGCACTACTAGCTCATATAGCATCTTGTATCATGTCTGGCTATCACTCACCCTGGCCATCTCTCTAGCAATCTCCCCCACTGGCCCAATACATAACTATGCAAACTTTGAACACTAGCTCTACAACTCCTACTGCCTTACCATTTCCTAGTCTCTCTCCACCCTCGTCACCTCCAGCTCTACCTCCAAGGTCTTGATACGAGTGAGGGCCTCATCCAACTTGCTCTACATGTCTGCCAGCCACTAATCCACTATAGCATCTCATGGCAATGGTGGTCTCCTGGCTATCTCCTCCTCCCCATCCACCATCTGATCTATGAGATGTCTCTCGATCTCATCCATATCCTCCTCCCCACCGAGACACACCTCTCCCATTCTCCTTCCTGATTTATTTTTGATGATGCAAAAAAAAAAAAAAAAAAAAAAGATTTGATTGATGGATCGAGGAGATTTTTCGATTTACGCCGATGATTTTTGGCGGATTGATCTCTTTTGATTTTCGCCGACATCCTACCTCCTCGCCCTCCTCGGCGAGCCCGTGGTACCACTACTTATCAATCCACTAGTGTTAGTTGATCAAGATCTATCTAAGGAGGTAGCCTGTGTATCAGCCACCATGCATCATAATCTATTGTGTTCCCCGCATCCACTGGACCCCACTCCATCCCCACTATTGTGCAACCAATCCATCAATATGTGGCTCAGCCAATGGGACTAATATCGGTGGCCCCCACATAGTCTCTTGTGATGATCATGCATATTCTATTGTGCCTATGGGACCATCCTGTTGCCCCCCAAACTATCGTAATACATGTTGGGGTAGGTATATCTAAATAATAAGCTATGAATGAACCATCCATCCAATTAAATATCTAAACTATCTACAAAATGAAAGGTGATCCTCCTCTCCTGGCCACTGTCCACAGTCTTTGTACGACCTCCACACAAATCCCATCAATGTGTCAATTTCATGATGCTAGAATCCTGCGTCTCTAACTCATGTATGTGAAAAGGCACCCCCATATAAGTAGACATATGGCATACCCTAGGCAAGTTGTCTCTACAATGGTGGTCAAAATACGAGAATATACTCCCAGGCCCAGATCATCAAAAGTGTAGTACCACAACTGATACTGCTCGACTGCCTATATGCAATATCATGTAGTTGATGATATAGCATGCCTAGAAGGCATGGTCCCCATGCAAACACATTCTTGTCCTGCCTCATGTGAATAAGCACATCTCCCCATCCAATCGGGAAACCATGTCCATGGCAATCTAGAATCAACACACTGGCAATCAAAGTACACAACATTGCATCCCATCAGTCGTAATGCTCAACCATGAACTCCCACTTGATCTCATATCCATCGATGCCTAGCTATGCGACATCATCTACTCATAATACTCTATCATGGCCTAGAGTCCCCGTCGTGGATCATAGACAACCCGCTCTTTTGGGAATATGCAAAACCTTGTAAACATCCTCCATGGTCATCATGGCCTCTCCAGTCAACAAGTGAGACAAGCAAGTCTCAAAGTGCCATCTCTCTGCAAGTGCTATTAGTAGGCCCCTATTTTCTTGACAATGGGCATATAGGTAACATGGAATAGTCCCAACTGCACTATTCGCCTCCGCTCACCATCCCTCAGCTAATCTGTAAACGCGTATGTCACTGGTCTAAACTATTGTGTGTATATAGGTGGTAATCATTTCTACATACACAGAAATAGAGGTTAGCACATTGTTCAAAATCATCATTATCATCTATCTAATCAAAAGTATTCAAAGAAACTGAGAGTAAATTGAGTTAACCCTAGCTAAAATCAATTGCGTCATTTTTCCTTGCACTTGCCTTGTGCCAAGTCGAATGTGTCGTTTCACCTTGCAAATGTGTCTCTCCATGATGATTGTGTCATTTGGCTTTGCACATGCATCATAATGTATCACTTATGTTATTCCATCCATCAGTTGCATCAATTTAACACACTTGCATTCCATAATCTCATCTTTGTGTAGCATTGTCGCAATTGTGTTGCCTGACTTGACACATGTATTGCATTTTGGCGCTTGTGTCGCACCGGCTTGCATTTGCGTCACTTTAAATCTTAACCTAGCCCATCCCTTGCATTTGCATCATGATGCATTAAATTTCTTCAACGTGAACACATTTGCATCATTCACAAATGTAGATGTGTCGCAACACATCTGCTATCCTCACTTTAACACCCTAAAAACATGAAAAATGAGAAAAGTACAAAGTAGGTATAGGGTACTTATAGGTGGTTCCACACCCTTTGGCCATTAGTAGGTCCATACTCGATATCCTCGATGATCTGTTACTGGAATCACCATCTTTGTGCAAGGTCTTCTAGCTCTAAGCTCTGAATCTTCAAATGACAAATGTGAGAATGAATTACCTTTTTACCCAAATCAAGCCTATTTATAGGGTGAAAATTAGGGTTTCCTTGAAGGGTTCATAATTGGACGCACATTTGACCATGTTTGACCACCCTGTTGACTACCTTAAACTCGTCAAAATTCAAAACTGACTACGCCATTATTTTTTTTATCATCAAATTGACTTGTCAAGACACTTTCCAAAATTTTCCAGCACCGAGCCAAAATTTGCAAATTTTGCCGAGGGGGCATAGCTATCTGTACCTTCGTTGGGGCATGTCTTGAACTAAATTTTCTTTGTCACAATGCGATAAACTACATTATGAAGAGGCAAAATGTAGACACATAAATTGACCTAATCCCGCAAAGTATTTTCCATATTTTCTTTTTGAATATAATTAAAATATTTCAACAAAATATATAGTCCAACCATTAATTAAATAATTCTCTAATTATCTAATTAATTAAGACCTTTTATTCTTCCTCACTACTTTAAATAGTTAAATTGAGTATTTATTTTATTTCAAACATGTCTAATTTCTATTTAAACCTCTATAATTTCAGCCACCCAAAATTTTATTTAATTATTAACCATTCCTTTGCCTCTTTTCTAATTTTAAATAAAATCATTTATTTAAAATTGTCCACTTTCTATTTCTCACCAAGTAAATAATTTAAAATCATTATTTACTATCACATGACCCCACCACTTTTGAATTAAATTAATTTTTAATTCAAAAGGTCAACTCAACCTCTTAAAATCAAATAATTTTAAATTATTATTTGATTCTCCAACAACCTCTTTTTTCGTGCCCAATATCTCTGTCACATACATTTTGGTCCATTGATTTGATTTTTCTAAAATCAAATCTCATCCCTTCATTTCAAATTTTACTGTAATGTTGCCCTAACCCTAATTGTTGGTTGTCACATTTAATTTCAACCCTTGATCTTAGGGTATCTCTTATCTGACAATCCTAGCCATTCATCCAAAATTGTCTTTTCTATAAAAAGACAATTTTGGCCTCATTTGACACACTCCATGTTGTCATAACTTCATATTTTTTGCATACTTTAAGCTTGCTTGAGTACACTTGCAACAATAGTATAAATCCTTCAATATTTTCTTAGGGCTTAGTTATAGTCATAACTGCTCATAAAAAATATGAGGGAAAACACCATTTTGCAGCAAATGGAGAAGGGAAATGAAGGTCAATCATGGAGGGAATGAAGACTTTTGGTGAGATTGTTCTTTTTTTATGCATTTTTTACTCCACTGTACTTCATTCTTTAGCTAAGCTTTTGTTTATGCATTTTATTTCATGCTAACCTAACTTTTTTCCTTAGTTACAAGTAGAAGTTGCAAATACTACATGTTATTTGATTAATAGATCTCTGTGTTCAACTCTTGTTGATAAAACTCTTTATGAAGTGTGGATATGTAGAAAGAATTTTAGTTCACATTTAAGGGTCTTTGGTTGTGAGGATTTTGTTCATGTGCCTCAAGAGAAGTCTAAATTGGATCCAAAAGTACATGAATGCATCTTTGTTGGTTATGGTGAGAATGTAAAAGGTTATAATCTTTGAAATCCACTAACTCGTAAAATGGTTTTCTCTAGAGATGTGATTTTCAGGGTGTTTAGAGCTTACTCAAGTGAGGAACAACCAAAGGAGAAAGATAGGACAAAAATAGTGCACTTCGATACAAAGATAAAAATATAAGAAGATGCACATGTGGAAGAACAACTAGATAAATTAGTTGATGGAGAAGAAGAAGAAGGTTTAGAGAGTTCAAATAATGTGCAAGATTAGCTTACAAAAGAAGAAGAAGAATAGTAAGAGCCCCTTACTCCTACCTTGAAAAGATCCACAAAAATACATAATCTAGTTGACACATATAGCCCATCAGATTATCATTGTGTATTTGCTTTGTTGTGTACTGATGATGAACCTAGATCCTTTAGGAAGGCTCTCTCTTTAGAGGAAAGTGAGTCTTGGATGCAGGCCATGTAGGAGGAGATGATGGCTTTCAATAGTTGTGATACTTTGGATCTTGTTAGTTTTCCCAAAGGAAGGACTCCCATTGGTTGCAAGTGGGTATTTAAAAAGAAATTTGGTGTAGATGGTCGGTCAGAGTGGTATAAGGCCAAATTGGTGGCCAAGGGCTACTCCCAAAGAGACAGAGTTGATTTCAATGAAATTTTCTCTCATGTTGCTAAGTTAACTTCTATTAGATTCATATTTTCTATTGTTGTTGCTTATGATTTTGAAATAGAGCAAATGGATGTTAAAATTTCTTTCTTGCATGGGGATCTTGAGGAGGAAATTTATGTGTGATAGCCTAATAGTATTGTTGTGAAAGGAAAAGAACACTTAGTTTGTATATTTAAACAACCATTATATGGTTTGAAACAGTCACCCAAGATGTGGTACCAGAATTTTGATGCCTTTGTATTGAATTTAGGTTTTGTTAGAAGTGAAGATGATCATTGCATTTATATTAAGACTATTGATGATTAGATATTATTCATTTTATTGTATGTTGATGACATGTTTTTAATGGGTAACAACAAGGTGATGATTGGGGAGCTTATTAGTTAGGTTTTTGGCACATTTGATATGAAGGATTTGGGGGCTGCTAAATATATTCTTGGGATGGGAATCGATAGGGATCGAGTTCACATCTAAATTTTTGGTTAATTCAAAGTAAGTATGTTGATACCATTTTGCAAAGGTTTAGTATGCATGACTATAAACTAGTAAATATTCCATTTTTTATTGGTATTAAGTCAAGTTTAGACATTTGTCTAATTTTGATGAATATTTTGAAGAGATGTCTAAATTTCCTTATGCTAGTGTTGTCAGTAGTTTGATGTATGCAATGGTTTGCACTAGACAAAATATAGCCCAAGAAGTGGCAGTTTTTAGTAGGGTTATGTGTAACCCTAGTAGAGAGCATTGTAATTTTGTTAAAAGGGTGTTTATATATTTACGTGGTACTTCTTATTACTATTTGGTATATCAGAGTGGTGTTGATGATGTGGTCAAGTCATTGAACATACAGGGTTTTCTTGATGTAGATGGGTAGGTGACTTGGATAGTGGAAGGTCCACTAGTGGCTATGTTTTTACTTTGTTTGGAGGTGCAGTGATTTGTATCAGTAAGAGATAACCTATGGTTTCATTTTCCATCATCAAAACAAAGTATATGGCTGCTACACATGCCTCTAAGGAGGTGGTTTGGTTATAGAGACTTGGTAAAGGTATTGGTTTTAGTTGAAGGATAGTAAGGATTGGATGTGACAGTCAGAGTGCCATATGTTTGGCCAAAAATCCTATGTAGCATGCTTGTACTAAGCATGTTGATTTTCAATATCACTTTGTGTGAGAAATGGTTGAGAATGGTAAGGTCTTGATTGATAAGGTTGACACTTTGGATAATCTTGCTGATTCTCTCATAAATCCAGTGACCACATATAAGTTCTCTTGGTGTAGGAAGGCCATTGGCCTTGATCACTATACTTTATTATATTTTTAATGTATCTCATGGATGTAATTGCAATGTATAATGTCAAGTGGGAGAATGTTACAATAGGTGATTTTTTTGGAAAAAAGTGGAATCACCACAATAATATATTAATATATATAATATGTAATCTATCAGTTGATTTTTA
>VDFB02111560.1:0-20739 GCA_007258455.2 Sequoia sempervirens
GTCAAAAAGGTCAAAAAAGTCAAAAAAGTCAAAAAAATCAAAAAAATCAAAAAATCAAAAAATCAATTAAAAATAGTAAAGAAAAATAAGTTCCTCCTATGGTGAAAACCGCCTCTTGGTGGTGCCTTGGATAGGTATGGATGGTGAAAACCTGGTAGCAGGCATCATCCATAGAGTGCTTAATCATTGTCTACCTAACATCCTACATATTTTATACTTTCATCCGCACTATTGTCCTCACCCATCTCATCCTAGGCCGCTTGGTATATATTGATTGAGCATTGGATGACCCATTTGGCCTATCCCCCATCTTGAGTTTTTCAGTATCCCACTTTGAGCTTACATTGTTCATTCCCTTTTTCAATAGGTCTGTGTCATCATGTAGGATCATCCATCGTGTCGGTCTTCACCTAGATCCCATCCTGTCGCGTCCGTCAATTGAACTACATTGCCCCTACACTGTCACATAGGCAAGGTTGATCATTTGATTCACCCCTGGGGCAGTTTTCCATCATCATCAGTCATCATTGTCTTTTTTTCGCTTTATTCATGGTCTTTTCTGGAACTATGAGGGCTCTGCGCTTTCACGTAGGCAAGGGTAATCTATGATCGGCCCCCGAGCCCCTAAGTTTGTAGGTCGTGTCAGTCTTTTGTGCTTCATCATCACGTTATGACCATATCTAATTGGTTCTTAATAAACAAAATTCCCTCGTGTTACAAGATCTATTCCATGAGTAACATCCCGCGTCAACTGGGTCATTATAGTTTAGCATCCATCTTTGGTCTCAACAGGATGAATCCTTCCTAGCAGACCTCAACAATCCCATCTGTCACCTTGATCCTATGGAAAAGGATCTGTTGTCTTGATTGTGATCTCTTGATGCATTTGAATTTTGTTTATCATTTGGGTTCCTTACCATCACCTGTCAGGGTCGCCTTGGTCCACCATACTATGGCGTACCTTGACTTGCTGACATGGGGGCATACCTTGATCATTTGTTTTGACTGCTGTCTTCTCGGTTATCCCTCGTGAGACCCACCAAGATATATAAGGTCTTGTGTTACGTTGGGACAACTTTTTGTGTTTGTGGTTATCTCAACACCAGGCCCGACCAAGGTCATCGCGACTTCGGGGTGTTGAGGATAACCTTCTTGTTTTCTATGTTTGTTTCATGCGTAGAATACTCATTCGCCTTGATCTTCCATATCAACGTACTTGGTATCCAACGCTATAGTAAAAATCAATGCTCCAAAGATGGCAAAATCTCATTTTCACTGCATTTTCATCACTTCGCATGCACCCTTCATTTTCATCATGACCATCACCATGACTTATGATTTCAGTTGTGCAAGTACTCTCATTCTCTTTCCTCTTGAGTCCTCTTCCTCTCAGGATATTAATAGTTTTTTTGGAAAATGCACTCTTCCATACACCTATCGCCTATCCATATTCTCATGACGATCTTTATTGACACTTAGGTGCACTATAAACATTTACCTTTCATTCATATTCCACATAAACATGTGCATCCATAAATCATAATCATAAAAGCATTTACATAAATCGTCCATCCAAATGAACATATGCATCCATAAATCATAAATCATAAAAGCATTTACATAAATCATCCATCCACATAAACATATGCATCCATAAATCATAGATCATAAAAGCATTTACATAATCACTCATCCACATGAACATGTGCATCCATAAATCATAGATCATAAAAGCATTTACATAATCACTCATCCACATAAACATGTGCATCCATAAATCATAAATCATAAAGTGTGCACAATTATCCATTTTCATAAACAAATGTGCATCCATAAATCATAGATCATAAAAGAATTTACATAATCACTCATCCACATAAACATGTGCATCCATAAATCATAAATCATAAAGCGTACACAATTATCCATTTTCATAAACAACTGTGCATCCATCATCATAATCATAATGACATACATGTGCATCCATAAATCATAATCATAAAACACACATCAATTGTCTATCCACATGAACATGTGCATCCATAAAACATAATCATAAAGCATAAATCATCCATCCATATAAACATGTGTATATATATGAAACCACATCATAAATCATCTCATATAGCCGCATAAAAGAAATATCATGCCTAGTGTCAATAAAGGCCCTCGCATAATCAAAATAATAAACATCCTATCATAATAGAATGCATCTCCATCATATATCGCCAAATAAGATACAAAATCTAGAGATGTCGATCACCTCTGACCTCTGGCGACATGAACAAAACATTCATCCTGTATCTACCAAAAACAATCAATGTCCTGCATCTGCCCACTCTACTGTGAGCTGCCCACATCTGATCTCTGTGGAGAATCAGGTACTAACCCTCTGTGCACTGGAGTCCCCTGGTACTCACGGGTAGGAGTCCTCTGGTAACCTTCGTATGGAGATGGAGTCTGTCGATAGTCACTAAATCCCCTGGTGCGTGTCCCTCATGATTGAGACGACCCTGGTGGCTGCGAGGCCTGACTGACATAGCGCGTTGTGCGCTGCGCTGGGTCCAGAACGACCTGCTCATATACACCCCTCCAATAGCTTGCCTGCTGCATGAACTCATCCCTCTGCCTAGCTATCTGTCTCGCGGCATTCCGCTCATGCCTATACCGATCTCGATCTACACTGATAGCCCATCGCTCCTGTACCCAGGCCTCCTGAGCTAGTATCAACTATCGTATCTGCTCTGAGCCTCTATCCCTCTCCATCTGCAATGCATGTAACTGCGTGTGTAGCTCCTAAACATCTGTCCTTGGCCCTCCCCCCTCAACCAGCCCCCTTTGCAACTGAGCCTATGCTGCATCCCTCTCGCCCTGTAGTGTCTGCATTCACAACTCTGTGGCATCCCTCTCCCTCTGTGCAATCTGTCCCCGCGCCACTGCTACATCTCTGTCTCTCTGCAAAGCCTGCAATCTCAGCTCAGACGCATCCCACTCTCGTCGCAAGCTAGATGCATGCGATGTCATTGTATCTCTCTCTCTATGAAGAGACAGTACCTCTGTCTCAGCTACCTGCCTCTCACTCTGTGCTACCTAGACCTACGCCTGTAACACATCCCTCCCTGCCTCCAACACCTCCACCTGTTCCTGCGCCACATCTCTCTCTACCTCCACTGTGTGCACTCTATCCCTAAGCTCAGCTAGCTTCCTCTGCACACTCTCTACATCCACTGCATCCCCTATCCCCCTACTGACAACCTGTTGTGTTGCCCCCTCTCCCACCAAACCCAATCCCTCCATCTACATCATCTGACTCTGCACCTCTACCTGCAATCTCTCCACCTTAGCCCGCAAATCCACAGCCTCATCACGACTCTCATCTCTCTCTCTCTCACCAATCTCCTCTCCTGCTCTGATACTAGCCTAACCAACTCCGTGTAGTCTCTCTCACCTTGAGAAAATTGGGCCCGCCACTCATCCCTCTCCGCCTCTACTCTGATCCGCTCTACCTCTATCTCCTGCACTCGCTGCTCGCTCCGTCGCAGTCTCTCCACTATCTCTCTCAGTACCACCCCTAGATCCTCCCCTCTGGGTGGTGCTGCTACTAGTGGTGCTACATCGTGCACATCTGAATCGACCTCCATCTCTCATGGATGGTACCCCTCACTCTTTGCTGGTAGCTCCATCTCATCCACCTCTATCACCCTGGGGGATCCCTGCCGCGGTTGTCCTCCTCTGGCTCCATCTGTTTTCTATCCCCCCTCCCCTCCGGCTGTCTCTTGTCCCCCCTGCCCTCGTAGGTCTCCGTCCGTCTACTCTCTGACTTCGTCTGCCTCCTATCCTCTGGTGGCCCTAGCTGTCTTCTGTCCCCCCTGCCCTCCTAGGTCTCCGTCCATCTCCTCTCTGACTCCGACTATCTTCTGTCCTCTGGTAGTCTTAGTTGTCTCCTGTCCACCCTCCTCCCCTCTAGCTCCGCTAGCCTTGCCCTGTCTACCCTGTGGCTCTCCTCCTCGGGCTCCCGACCTCCTCTCCTTTTGACCCTGCCCTCTAGCTCTCAACCTCCTCTCCACCACCTCCTCAGCCTCATCCTCCATAACCTCCTCAGCCTCAACACCTCCCCCCTCTGCCGCATCCCCCCCACCCTCTGCTCTGTCTCCTCCTTGGCCTCTTAGCTGGTGTCTCCTCCTCCAACCTCCTATCACCTTCTCCTATGCCCCTCATCCTCCTCTGCGTCCTCTCGGTAGTATTTGTGGACTAAATGCCCACAATCACCTCTCATCCTCTGACCCAAATTCTCGTGCCTCTTCGATCGGCACCACTGGTGTAATCCGCTCGGACGGATGTCGCCTGAACCACTCATCATACCGCCCTGTCGTCCCTACATCTCGCGGCCCCTCTCACCTATCAAGATAGGGCCTAAACACTAGTCCCTCAATATCACTCCATACGCTGCACAGATTTAACATGGCTCCCCATGGCCGCTCCCACGCCAGTCATGCAAATGTCACTCGGCCTGCCAGAATATCCTGTCTCACTCTAAACTACCTCGTCACCCGATCCGGTCGATGCAACTCCACTACTCGTGGCCTGCTCCCAATCATGTAACATCACGTAAAGAAGTAACCACTATGCAACCCCTCCTCCCTCGACCACCCCCTAAATCGCCTCATCATGTATGGCCTCCACACTATATCCACTGTCTGCACCTCATCAAACTGTTGCCTCCACACGTCTACCTCCTGCATCTCTCGATACCGTAGTACGGCCCTTGCCTCTGCTCCCCACCACCACACTATGGCCTCCCTGTCATCATGCTCACCAACTCTCGCTATAATTGGCCTGGTCACGCAGATATGCTCTCATGCCCACACCTGTAGTAATGTGACATTTGTCACACTCAAATGCTTCCTGTAAAAAATCACGTGCATGTCTCGATACAACTGTGCTAACATGCAAGTCCCTCATGCGAACTGTCCCTCTCGGCCCTCGATGATGTGACGAATCACCTCAACCATCCTGATGTGAAGAAACCGACCACTCCGGTCCAGCAAAAGTATACCACTAATCAACCCTACCAGGTACAGTGATAGTACCGGTACCCTGCACGACAACATCCTATCCACATCCAACTGACCTCGCTGCACCGGTAGCTCGTCACTACCAACAACAATGCGCACAGACTCATCCAGTGCCTCGTCGTCTGACCAACACTCGCTAATTGGGAGCCCTGATATCGGGGGCCTCAGGATCTGCCATACATCCTCCAGTGTCACCGTCATCTCCCCTGTCGGTAGGTGAAAGGTCGACGTCACCGAATCCCACCGCTCTATCAACGCTGTCAACATGGCCCCATGGGCCTTGATCGTCGGATATGCCATCATATGAAGTAGTCCTGCCTCTGCTAGTCTCTGGTGATCCTCCCCAGTCATCCTCGCTATGCATCTCCTCAGCACCTCTGATCGTCTCTCTCACATCTGCAAAATACCTGTTTTCTGTATATACACAATAAATTTTTATCATTTTCATTTCTCCCCCTCGTCATTCTCGGGTTTCCCATCCATGCCATTGTTTCCCCCCCCTCTGTTGCCCCCTCCCCCCATCCTTCAACCTCAGCGGTCCCACTCGGTCGGTGGACCTGTCCCTGCGGTGGCGGACCCACCCCTAGTGGCTGACCCGCCCCCGCGGTGGCGGACCCGTCGCGGCGGCGAACCTACCCCCACGGTGGCGGACCTGCCCCTGAGGTGGTGGACTTGCCCCCGCGATGTAGGCCCTACCTCTGCGGTGGTGGACCCGTCACGGTGGCGGACCTGTCCGCCCGCGACAGCGGACCCGCCTCCATGGTGGCAGACCTGTCCGCCCGCGGCGGCGGACCCGTCCACATGGGTGACCGCCCGATTTGTCCCCCCCGGGCGCAAATTCCAAAAAACTAATAAATCTTAAAAATCCACCTTTTACCCATTTTTCTTCCTGCCCTCTCGGACAAAACCCACGTTTTCATTTTCCCCAAACACTTGCATAAATGACTCAAAATCAACAAAGTTAAGTTTTGGGCTAACCTGGCGTGGTACGACATGGTGGGTGAAGGATATCCACCTCCTGTCCATCCGATGGATGATGTCACTATCGTACTCCAGCATTGTGCCCGATCTGCATTCTGTTTTTCTTCGAAACCCTATTATCCTAATAGTATTTCGAAGAGGGAAAAAATGTAGACATCTAATTTGACGACTTCCATATGATCAAAGACATCTCCTTATTCATCCAGTTGATTATCCCCTCTGTTAATATTAATTAAATTATTTGTTTAATTAATACCTTGCATCTTATATAGGGTTCATAAAGTATTTAATTTAATAAATACTTTACCCCTTTTCCTCCTCTAAATTAAATAAATACACCATTTTATTTAATTTAGTCATATTCCCCTTTTGGAATTAAAATTCATTTTTTAATTCCTCTTTTCTCTCTCATTGTCACATCCTCCAACTTTTGCAAGTTGGTCTCTAATCCATCTTAACTCCTTCATCTTCCTCTAATTAACTATGGTTAACATATACACACCCCTAATCATCATTAGGGTCACATCCTCCATAATCTCCCACTTGCTTCTAATAAGTCATTAGTCCATCTAATTAAGTACTTGCACAACCTTAATCATACGATTAGACCAACCTAATCCTCTTCCCATTTATGGCATGTGTCATTAAGTCAACCTTATTAAAGGCTTTCTCCTTTTGTGCAAGGCACTCCACTTCCCCATTTGAATTTTTAATTCACCTTTTAATCCCCCAATGCACCCAAAAGGAATTTTTAATTCTTTCACTTCTTTCCACATGTCCTCTCTTTATTCTTTATTCTTTCCTCTCTCCCCATAAGGATATTTGAGGAATTTTTAATTCCTCACATGTCCTCTCACTCACATGGGGACAAGCACCTCCTTTATGAGGAGATCTTGTCCAATCCCAAGGTACTTTGTACCCCCTCCATGTCATGTACTATCCTTCCACCTCATGTCCACTTCACCTTTTAGGGCTATATCACATGCCACATGTTAAGATGTGAAGGCTTGTGAGTTTTCAACTCACCTTATCCCTACATCTTGATCATTGGTGGTTCAATCTTGGCCGTCCATTTCTTCTAGGAATTCTCAAAATTCTTATAAATACCCCCTCTTTTCTCTCATTTAGGGGAGATCATTTTGCTAGCCAAACTCTTGCAATTTTATTTCTCAATCTACACTTAGCCATTTTCATGCTTTCATCCATTTCCATCCATCCTCACATCATCATCTAGTTTGCATATCTTGCCATCTAAGGAGCATACACATCAAAGATCGAAGGGCCAACCAAATGATCGATTTGACACAAGGTATAAAGTTTCATTTGTTGTTTTTATCTTGTGTTGATTCCAAATTAGGCTAATCTTGAGGTGTAGGTTGTTTTGGTGTTTATTTGCACTCTTTAGTTTGTTGCTCATTTTCTAACACATATATTCGACCTATCACAGCTGCATTCAATGTGCATTCCCCGTGTCCATGTCGGTGAAGGATCGTCCTCAGGGTAGCCCCTAGATCTTTTGGAATACAGTTAATGCACTAACTTCTGGCCTTCGTGTCCACCCTTGAACATCCTTTTCCAGTTGACATCCCAGCTGTCCTTGTGACTCACGGCCTCTTTGAGAAGCAACATCAGGCTTTCATGCTAGATCCGAACACCATTGTTCACTGAGCCGATCCATCTCTATTGATCACAAAGTAGATCCATCCCGTATACAGTCTATTGATCTTCTTCACACCGGTCAAACTAGATGGTGAAAGGTTATTCTTGCATAATCGCATGTCGGTGAGACACTAGCCGTGTCTCCCCGATGCGATTAGACTTCACAGCAGCTATCGACATAACTTACCACTGTCGGCAAGACCTCATAGCGAGCTGCAAGAGTCATATCGATATCCCCTTTTTCATCACCCAAACTATTGGTAAGAGATATAGCTTTTGGCAAGAGGTCTTGCCAAAAGCGCCTGATGGTAGATAGCATTCCAACCAAACCATCGGCAAGAGTCTCGACGATGCTCAACACGAACACACCCATCAGCAAGACAAACAAGTCAGGACAAGGTCTCAGTGAGCTCCTATCGGTCACACCGAAGAGTTACAAACATCGGTGAGACATCACGAGTTGACAAGACATCATAGCGAACAAAAACCCCTCGGCCAGGAGTCTTACCGATATCCATATACCCCTTTAGTGAGACCACTAGAAGTTGGCAAGACATCATACCGATTTCAAATCATTCGGCCAGGCTATCGCCTTCGGCCAGACATCATAGCAACCCCTTCATCTTTCGGTGAGACCTCACCCTGTCGGCGAGACATCTCCCCGAGCTCAAAACACTACACCGAAGGCACTATCCTTTGGTGAGACTTCATCAGGTTGGCAAGACATCATGCTGAAGCCACAAACCTTCCCCAAGACAACTTCGTTTTGGTGAGACCACCAGCAGTCGGCGAGAGGTTATGTTGAAGGCAATCCCTTTTGGCGAGAGATTACTTTGTCTGCTAGAGGTCACACCAAGCGCAAAACATTACACCGAGACCTTCGTTTCGGAAAGACCTCACCCCGATGATGCCCTTCTTTCAGTGACGCTATCCTTGTGCACAAGGGTTGGCATGACTTCTTTCCAAGCGGAGAGATACATAAAAACTCATGGCGACTGAAATGTCTGGGTGACCGGTGTATTTCAAATGAGTAGAACCATACTGCTGGTCGGCAAGACATCCAGCTAGTCTCAGCGACTTTCTTCCTCAGGAGTTTTATGCCAAATCTTACTGAGGTAGACTTTCCAACAGACTTCCTTGTGAAGTAGCATCATATGTATGATTTAACCCTTAATGCAAATGTTCCTCCGTCTAGCCTTCATAAACACTTGAAACATAGGTTGCCCTACTTGATTGAGCCCGTGGGTGAAAATTGGGTAACATTTTTGGTGACCTCAGCTAGATGTTTTCCTGCTACACATGCAAACCAGTAGCCTAGGCCTATCCATTGGGCATGGATTCAATCTCTGCTCTTCAAATTTTTGAAAACATTGTAACTCAGCCTCAAAACACGCAAACTGAAAGAAACTACTGCAACTGTGTTGAAGACAGAGTTTGGAAAAACCAGGTGCAGCAACTGCACTTATTGAAAACATGACAAAACTAAAATGAAATGTGCCAATAGGCACTTATTGAAAGGAAAAACTGAAACTACAACTACTCTATCCTACACTACCCAGTGGTGGTAGTGATTAGACATAACCGTTTACTGGTTGTGAGAAAAAACTGCCCTTTCTCACCAACATAGGACGTGCTTCCTGCTTGCAAATTTTCCAATAGTGATGAAGGAAAAGGAAATGTTGAGTGCATATATTAAACACCTCCTCAATCATAAAAACTGCCTCCCTTTCTGTGTTAGACAAGAGGTGTCTGCAGTTGTTTTGAATATGGTAAGCCATCTATATTGATGACTTTTGATAGTGAATCCCATGCTCCCAAGCAGGTAATTCAACTGGTAACTCCTCTTGGCTTTCCTTCAACTGTGCCAGGTGCCTGATAGAACATCCCCTTGTTGGGACACTGAACTTGTAACTTTCAGCCCCTTGTTGATCTCTAAAGACTTCATATTTTCCTTGAAAAGATACTGATTGGAGGTAATATGCAGGTTGTTCATTGACTACTACAGTTTGATCTTCTTGAAATATTTTTCTATTATTGTTTATAGGAGGATCAACTATTCTTTCTTTCAGCTCTGTAATGAAAAAGGAGTTCTACTTCTTTGCATCATGTATAATAGTCTCTAAAAAGAAACCATTAATGTGTTCGATGGTTAGATCTTCTTGACTAAGTAGTTGATATCCCTATTGGATAACTGAAAACAAATCTTCAAACTGTTGTTCCTTATGCTCTTCGTTCATGATAGAATACACCTCTTCCTCAACAAAGTGGGGCCGCTCATCAAATAAGTTCATAGGCTGCAAGGCATTATCTTCTACAACTTTTTCAATAGTCTCACTGACTTGAATTGGGTCGATCACATGCTTCCCTATCATATGATACTAGCTCATCATCTATGTTAGAACAAAATTCTTCTATGATATCATCTAACTCATAATTTTGCATTAAATCCAGATAAGTTTTATCATTCAGTTGCTCCATACCAGGCATAGATGCTATCACGCATGTGAGATCCTCATCTTCATCAAAAAATTGAGGAAGTTCATTGAACAAGTCAACAATATTTTATGGTTGTTCCAAATCAAATGGTAAATCAGGAGCCTTCATGCTCTCTTCAGCTTGCTCAACATAACCAGGTAGTTGGTCAAACAAATAAATTGAATCCTCCTCCTCAGTTAGTGCCTTTTCCAGTGAAACTTGGGCATCCTCTGTCTGCAAGTGAAGATCTTCAACTGACAATTCCTACATTCTTCTTTCAGCCATCTTATAAACAGTATTAGAAATTTTTTTAAATGATTCAAAATCTAAGGGTTTCAGCAATGAATTTGATTCAACATTGTCTTCACATGTGCTATTGTTGTTTTGAGCTGGGAACATAGTGCAAATAGCAACAACTTCCCGCTCCTCTTCAACATTCTTCCAACTTGGAACCTTGATTGAGTTAGACTCAACAACTTCTTCCTCTTTCTGATTTTGAACTAACACACAAGGAATATCCTTACTAAGGTTTGGCATTTTATAGTCAAGATGCTTGGTCCAAGAAGGCTGCCATAACTGTTCAGTAATTTGATTACTTAGCTCAGGTTCTGGACATGTCTGAAATTGAGGATTAATGGATTGATTTGATAGATTTTGTTCATTTAGGAGCTCTTGTAGGGGCTGATCTTTAACATTGGATTGAATATTACCCCTGTAACTTGGAATGTCAAGTCTAGAAAACTTACTTGGAGATTGTGTAGAAACCTTGAAAACCTCTTTCTCTATTGATTGATGCTTTATGCAAGAAACTGACTGGGCCTCCATCATTGGTGCTTGGGTAATCAACATTTTAATTTTCTCTTCCTTTACAGCAAGATCTTCTTCATATTGTTTCCTCTACATCAGCAAGTCTTGCTTGTAGAGATAGGCCTGATAGGCCATCTCTTCTTGCTGTTGATCATACTCTTGTTGCCTCTTTCTCTCTTCTATCTGCTTTGCGATGTCTGATAGCATGTCCTTCATGTTACTCATGTTTCTTTTCGTATAATCAACCTCTTGGAGCTGATCCTGGACATATGATTATTGATCTAAAGGTTGAGCAGGGGTGGGTGGGAGATAAGATTTTCATGAAATGGAGGTGACAACATGTAGTACCTCGTCTGCTGAAACCAGGGGATTGTGCTTGGAGTCACCAAGTATAAATTTGTACCTCTAAAAGGTGAAAATATGCTGCTGTATATACCAAGACAGTAGCTTGAATCTCTTGAAATCTTTCTCTAAAGCGTGCTTCAAGGTCCCACTAGGCATGCCAAAAATTGTTCTCTTAGAAATGCACCCTATGCAAAGTTATGAAAACTAAGCTTTCTAGAGGAACATGGGAACTTTTCCAGGTTGTGGGTCACCTAAAAATAGAAAAAAACCTCTGGAGAAGGCCGACTTGCTTTTTGTTATCACCTAACTACTAATCTTTGTAAGGAAAAGGGAGAAGGAGTGCATAAAAATGAAAACTAAACCCTATGGTGATACACCGAACTGACAGGAATCATGAAATAAAATAGATGAACATACCCTTGGAGAATTAATGATATGAGAAGCATATTTCTGGATTAGATTGTGTAAGCTTTTTTAGATCAACGTTTCGGATCACACTCCGTGATCCATCATCAGGATAGAGAGCTCAAGGAGATGAGCTCTCTATCCTGATGATGGATCATAGAGTGTGATCCGAAACGTTGATCTAAAAAAGCTTACACAATCTAATCCAGAAATATGCTTCTCAGATTATTATGGATTGTGGAAATTTAATAGCATTGAATTAATGATAGTTATTTCATTTACTTAACAAAATTTTGTGAACTTATGCATAATTCATGAAAAGACTTAATTTGTATATACATTTTAAGAAGGAAAGATGAATTTCACAATTTTTAAAGTTCAAATGCAGATTTAGAAAAACACAATTCAAAAATTACATAATTTGAAAGAAAAATGAAAGTAGTATGAACACTAACAATGGTTTCCAAGGTAATCTCTGTATTTTAAATTCCAAATTCCAAATTAGTTACAAATCATACATCAGCTAAGAAAGGATTTAAGAAAAATCACTAACTCTCCAAAATGCATAATCCGAACTCTCTTTTACAAAGAGGCAAAAATGCCATATATACTAAAAAGTGTCGGCCCCTGCCCTAGGGATTACAAAAATGAATCGGTTGTTGAACACATCGACCCTCATATCTTTTGGAATACAGTTAATGTTACATTCAATGTGCATTCCCCGTGTCCATGTCGATGAAGGAACGTCCTTAGGAGTAGCCCCTAGATCTTTTTGAATATAGTTAATGCACTAACTTCTGGCCTCTGTGTCCACCCTCGAACCTCCTTTTCCAGCTGACATCCCAGCTATCCTTGTGACTCTGGCCTCTTCGAGAAGCAGCATCAAGCTTTCATGTTAGATCCGAACACCATTGTTCACCGAGCTGATCCATCGCTATTGATCACAGAGTAGATCCATCCCGCGCACAGTTTGTTGATCTTCTTCACACCGGTCAAACTTCCACGGTTCACCCTCATCCTCCTCCAATTGGTTGAATAGGTGCCACGTGGGATTGCTAGATGGTCAAAGGTTATTCCTATAGAATCACATGTCGGTGAGACACTAGCCGTGTATCCCGATGCGATTATACTTCACAATAGCTATTGGCATAACTTACCATTGTCGGTGAGACCTCATAGCAAGCTACAAGAGTCATACCGATATCCCCTTTGTCATTGCTCAGACTATCTGCAAGAGATATCACTTTTGGAAAAAGGTCTTGCCGAAAGCGCCTGATAGTAGATAACATTCCAACCAAACCATCGGCAAGAGTCTCGATGATGTTCAGCACGAACACACCCATCGAAAAGACAAACAAGTCGGGACAAGGTCTCAGCGAGCTCCTATCAGTCACACCGAAGAGTTACAAACATCGGTGAGACATCACGAGTTGGCAAGACATCATAGCGAACAAAACCCCCTCAGCTAGGAGTCTTACCAATATCCATATACCCCTTCGGCGAGACCACCAGAAGTCGGCCAGACATCATTGCGACCCATTCATCTTTCAGCAAGACCTCACCCCATCGGTGAGACATCTCCTCGAGCTCAAAAGACTATGCTGAAGGAACTATCCTTTGGTGAGACTTCATCGAGTCGGAAAGACATCATGCCGAAGCCACAAACCTTCCTTGAGACCACTTCGTTTTGGTGAGACCACCAGCAATCGACAAGAGGTTATGCCAAAGGCAATCCCTTTCGGCGAGAGATTACTTTGTCAACTAGAGGTCACACCGAGTGCAAAACATTACACCGAGACATTTGTTCCAGTGATACCTCACCTCGATAACACCCTTCTTTTGGCGACGCTAGCCTTGTGCACAAGGGTCGGAATGACTTCTTTCCAAGCGGAGAGATACATAAAAACTCATGGTGACTGAAATGTCGGGGCGACCAGTGTATTTCAAATGAGTAGAACCATACTACTAGTCGGAAAGACATCTAGCTGGTCTCAATGACTTTCTTACTCAGGAGTTTTTATGCCAAATCTGACTGAGGTAGGCTTTCCAACATACTTCCTTGTGAAGTAGCATAAGATGTATGATTTAACCCTTAATGCAAATGTTCCTCCATCTAGCCTTCATAAACACCTAAAACATAGGTTGCCTTGCCTGATTGATCCCGTGGGTGAAAATCAGGTAATTCAGCCACATGCATGTGGAACTGCATGAAGATGTAGGGCAGTAGAAATTATTAAGTGACTATATTGATATACCTTGTTATCAAGTTGATAGTCAACAAAATGAATCCCATGCTGAACAACTTTGAATTGTTTTAGATATATCCCTTGCACTACAATAGAACCTGCATGGTAAACATGAACCTAAGGTAAGACATATGAACGTGTGCAACATTTTTTTGCTCAAGGTTTGTACAATATATATTTAATGTTTATAATGTAATGTGCACATGTGAATACAATGTATATAAAATTTTAAATTCAAACTCACCTGTGGGAAATGACATTCCATCACTTGTTTCAGGTTGTGTTAGCTTATTCCTCTCTTCTGTGCAACACAATAAATAATAGCTAACACCTTCGATGTTTCCAAGCTCTACTATGACTGCAAAAACATCTCCCGTACACCAAATTTACACAAAAAAATTCTTAAAAAATTAGAAATGTCTCTAAAGATCATTAACTAGATATATATAATATTTAAATTATTGAAAAATTACACATGTACCTTTTCTAACCAATCCTGAAATATGGTCATAATCAATTGAAATCAAAGGAATGTATTCAGATCTTTCTTCCTCATTTTCATCATATGTTTCCGAAACAACTAGTGGCCCCGTATCCCATTTACCAACATATCCAAGTTCTTGATTGTTGCATGCATAATCAAAGTTTCCCTCAATGCACTTAGTGCAAAAACAAGAGTAATCCCTTGTGTCTAATGTCCATCCATGGCGACTATCTGAACTCCTAACACAATGCAAAGATCTTGCTTTTTCTACCCTCTTGCATCCATGTATCGATCTTCTATCCACACCTAGGTACATGTACAACAAAAAACTTATGTGAACAAATATGTATATATATATAAATTTTAAATTTAAATAAATTCAAATGCTTGATTTAATGTAATTTATATATACCCGATATCTCCCAAAACACTCTATGTGGAATGTGTCGGTTTGTTCTTGAAGATGTGTCGAACACATTTGATGGAAAGTGTTTCTTGCACCATTCAACAACATCATGTGCATTGTCTAGAAAATCTTCTAGATAACTCATTTGATGTTTCTTAAAGCTTGTTTGATGCAAGCTCTTGCTCTATCATGCTTACCCTTTCCATGCCCACTCTCAAAAAAACTCCAAACATGTGGTATTTTGTAGATTTTATGATATCTACAAAGTGCATAGAGTGATCATGAAGATTTGAATTGTGTCGTGCATCCATCTGACCATACAAAATGATTTTCAAATTTTACACCCCTGCTTCTCAAATCCTCAAAAAATATTGTAAAGCAATGTTGGACAAAAAGTGTGTCATGCTCTTTATCATCACTAATATAAAAGTGATATTCTTTCTTAATGGCTCGTTCTTCATCTGTACTCTCAACACCATCCAATTTTAATTGTGCATGTCGATAACACACATGAACCATAATAGTGATCTACTTTGAAAAGTAATACTTTGATTGAATCTCCTTTTGATGTACAAAGGAATAATTTTATGCAAAGTCAACTACTGATAGAACTGTTCCACGTGGGAAAGTATCTCTCAATGTTTAGAATTGTTGTGCTTGCCACTTAGCAAAAAAGGAATGTTGTATGTATGATCGTTTCAATTTTTGAAAATCTTCCATAAATTTTCCAATGGGAATCTCCTCTTCTACATAGTTCAACCTTGTGGATTCTTTCCCAAAATTTGTTTGCAACTTTACATACTTGTACATGTGTGAGTAAAATATGTGAATAAGTAATAAACCACACAATCAATGAAACATTACATTAAAGAGAATCCAAATAACAATCTAATCAAATTGAAACAAATAAACTCTCTAAAAATAGTACTTACCTCTTGCAATTTACTGTCTTTGTTAGGTCAGTATCCTCAATTCTTGAAGGAAATTTAGCCAAATTTCCACATGTCTCACAAATTCCTTTTATGCAGTTTATTTGAGGCCCATTTTCATGATCACATAATATGAACTTTATGAACAAACTTGTTTGTTTAGGAGGTGCATTTTGAAACCCACATCTTTCTTCCCTTGTCTTTCGAAACACCTGATGGTAGAGATCAAATTCAATATGATAACGACAACAACAAGTATCAAAAAACTTGTTTATCTTCACATAATATGGCTTTAACCTTTGAAACATTGTTTTCCCAATCTTTATATGAGGATATGCATTACAAAAGTTCATATACATCTCAAATTTTGTTATGTCTAGCCAATGTTTGATATGATTTTCATAAATACCAGGTCCAATCATGTGTCTCATAACATCTCTAGTATTTGATGATGGACGAGTCTGATCATTCCAAAACCTGAGACCAAGTTCCTAACAACATCTTCAATCCTATCAGAATGGGGAGCTCTACGCATAATTTCCCAATTGCCTTCTAAACTCTCATCCAAAAACTTTCTCTTTTCTCATATTTTATTAATGTGGTTCTACTATAACCAATTTCAGTTGAAAGTGCATACATTTTTCTTTTTCTTGCTATATCTTGATGTATAATAGATGTCAACATCACCCTTCTTGTAGTGGCCTTATCCACTGATCGAGATCCTTTCCCAATGAAATCTAAACCCTTTTTAACATTTTGAACAATATCCTTTTATAATCCCATGTGTTTCTTCTTATTTGATGTTGAATGTCCACCCAACAATTGTAATGACTCTTTGAGCTCATCACGAAGAAGTAAACGTGATAACAATTGGATTTATTCAAGTGTATCAAAATGATTGAAATGATGATTGATTATTCCATTTACAAATTTAGTCATTGACCTATTTCTCTTATTATAAGGCTAGTTGGCATAACATTTCAGTTTCTCCATATCCATTTCAAGTAAATGATCTAAATTTCTATGAGAAATTTGTTTCCTCACCTTTTCAGCTAGTTTTATATGCTCATCCATACCAGTAGGAGGAAGTGATCTTGACCCCTCTCCAACATGCATTGTTTGAACTTGTGCCTCCTCCCTATCTTCAAGGACCATGTGTTCTTGAGTGGATTCATTTGATCCAATGTCTAGATTTTCCTTGACTTGAGCACGAGAACTTCCTGCTTGTTGAGCCCTTCCTACATGTCACAAAATATTTTGCAAAAAAAAGTGAGAGATGATGTTATATAAGTGAAGTTTATGTATGCAAGCAAAAAAAGTGATAAGACATGATGCTATAAGTGAGAGAAGTTTCTACTAGTTTTATATGCTCATCCATACCAATAGAAGGAAGTGATCTTGACCCCTCTCCAACAAGCATTGTTTGAACTTGGGTCTCCTCCCTAACTTCAAGGTCCATGTGTTCTTCAGTGGATTCGTTTGATCCAATATCTAGATTTGGCTTGACTCCAGCTTGAGAAATTCCTGCTTGTTGTTTGAATTTACATGCAAGCAAAGAAAGTGAGAGACTATGAGTTATCCAAGTGGAGTTGAAACAAATAAAATCAAAGATTCTTGAACTTAAGAATTCTATGGAACAAAAGCAATTGGAAATAGATGATAAAGAATTTAGAGAATGTCTATGCAAGATGACTATTGGAAATATATTTATAAGCAAAAAAAATTGATGTGTTAATAAAATTCCTAAACACACACTTGATAGAGAGAGAGAGAAGAAACAAGCATGTACCTTGTTTCTTTCTATGATAATTTTCCAGGTTTTATTCACGCCTCTTTTGTTCTTCTTTTGACAATTTTCATTGAGACACATTTTTATTTTTCTTCGTTGTCCCATTTTCTTCTTCAACTTAAAGATGACTCAAAACAAGTCCTCTACCAACTTAGTTAAATTCTCCTCCATATTTTTCCTTGATTGATAAAAATGAAAAGTTGTCTCTCCAATATTTGCCTCCTTGATAAATGTGCAAAAATCTCTTCTCTAAAATCTGCGCTCCAAGTGATATAAATGAGAATTAATCTTGCAATTTGATATCTAGAATAATGAAAAATAAGCTTCTATTTATATGCATATGGGATGGGAAAAAAATTATTCTAGTATACATGGAATGACTAGATCCTAGTTTAAATGAATCAAGTAGTAAACAAACAAGTTATTTCATTGTGGAGTTTGTTGTTATTTAATGCATAGGTATGCACAACATATCTAGTATTTTTAGAATTTTATTAAAGTGTCAAAAATGTATAATAGAGGTATAATTTGAATTGAATTTTCTTAATTATATTTGAATTAAATTTCAAGTTACTTGTCAAAAATGTATAATAGAGGTATAATTTGAATTGAATTTACTTAATTATATTTGAATTGAATTTCAAGTTACTTGTCAAAAATGTATAATAGAGGTATAATTTGAATTGAATTTCAAGTTACTTGTCAAAAATATTATATTTTGTTCTCAACTCAATCGTTCATGTTGCTTAAGTCATTTTAAAAAAAATATTTATTGTGATCGACATGAATGAACTTAATTATAAAGTGGCATTGATTTCCTAAAATTCTACTATAAATCAAATGTATATTGAATATAAGGACATGTAAGTTGTAAGAGATCATCAAATAAACAAACATGTATGTCTATTGAATATTTAAAGAAAATGCATACATATATCATGTGTAAACATGTAACCATAAGGAAACACATGTACATACATGTAAAGAGATTCAATGTATAAACATAACACATGTTATAAGCAAAGAGGCAAATGTATGTATATATCATATAAGAAAATGTATGTACACATCATATAAGAAAATTAATGTAAATTAGAGATCATCAAATGTCAAATACTAAAGATCAACAAATAAACAAATGTATGTATATATCATATAAGCAAATGTAAGAAATCATCAAATCTCAAATACTAAAGATCATCATATAAGAAAATACATGTAAAGATCATAAATCTAGTGTGCAGGGCCTAATATGAATGTCGACTCCTAGTCGAACGACCATCTGAATGAGAACGGTACTGCTCTGATAGATGTGCAAAGCCCTGCAAATAAAATTGTGTATAGAATGTGTTAAATACATATAATTTATATTAAATAAATTTTATGAAAGTTATTTTTAAATGAACTTGTATTTTTAAATATCTATCTAGATCTATGCATACATAAATATTGCATGTATATATATACACATGTATATATAAAAATTTAAAACTCACATGTCCACTGGCAGCAGATTCATCCACATCTGAGTCATGTTGATCATGTACATGATCTGGACCAAGGCTAGGAGTGACATGAGGTATGTCCACCTGTAACAATATATATACATATATATCAACTTACATGAATATCTAGTTAAAACAAAAATTTAAAAAGAATTAAAAAAGAATTGAAACATGTACATGCACACATACATGCACATCATTTGATATCAGATGACCTAAGTCCTTTGAAATAGTCACCTCCACCATATCCACCAAACGGTCAAGTGATGAATCAACATTTGCATCCATCTAATCTATCCCATGTCGTGCCAGAAATGATGAATATAGAGGACTATGAAGGTGAGATGGCATTGACAATGATGAACCAGAACCAATCAACATATCAATAAAACCCATAATCTGTATAGCTGTCGAATGAACTGTAGGTGGATCCTGATGCACACTAGTCCTTGACTGAGAGTGATAGGATCCTAGAGCTAAACGAAATCCATGTGCCAAATGATCTTTGACATGATCTATACCGATCCCATTGTCTGATGCAATGTGGGCATATGCCTCCAACAGGTCCTCAGCCAAACAATGCAGAGTCTCGCGTGCCATATCTCCTGTAAGTGCATCAAGTTGTGTAGGAGTAGGGATGTCAGACACTGTAAAAGCATCCATGGTGGTCAACTGTGCTGAAAATGGCATGGATCAGGAACGTCTGGACATCAAATACTAACCTACACGATCATCAAATCTCCTAGTGGTGGCAGCCACAATGTCACCTACAGTGTCAATTGCTTCCTTTTGGGAAGCAACAACAACCTCATTTGCTATGGGGGCTAGAGTTGGGGTGAGAGTAGGAGACCTCTTGCCAACCAATGCCCTAAACACTGGGGTTGGTCTATCTACTCGACAATAGGTGGTCCTATCAGCAATCCTGCCACACCCCTAACTAGCATATGGTGGAATGTCCAAGTAGTTAACTTTGAGGCCCAAATGGACCTCAACATACAACTGTTGAACAAAATATAATGGAATTTGGTCATTGTTTGGGTATTGACCATGTGCTGTGAGAAATCATGGGTAGATCAATTCAACCATAGCACGATCGACACATCTAGTGACCTGGTATCCCCTAACCTTACATACATTTTGATAAAAAGGAAAACAAGTGTTTTTTTATCATTTCTTTGGTCACACTATCCTGTATTTGTTTAAGGGGAACATCACCATGTACTTCTTCCCGCATGCGGGAAAGAATAGCAACTACTCTATTTGGGGAATATGCACTAGTCATCTCAAGTTCATCTCTTAGTTTTTCTAAACTATGTAATATTGGCATACATGGTTCAGAATATATCCCTGAGTTTGCACCCTGTGCTAATGAGTCTCTCAATTTTTTAATCTCATTAGTGGTATTTACAAACAGAGAATCTAGCTCAGGTGGAACATGATCTACATTTTCCATGTTATATATATATATATATATACAGTACACCTAAAAGAGCAATGAGACCTTGGTAAATAATATATCTAGATAAAGGGAATACAAATCTAAAACAGTTGTAATAATTCATCTACTCATCAATAATATTTTCATACCATTAACAAAAAAAAAATTCAACATCTATCATAGTTTTAAATAATT
>VDFB02111561.1:0-20417 GCA_007258455.2 Sequoia sempervirens
TCTTCCAAGCATGTAAATTTTTAATTGACATTTATTTTCCCAACTACTTTCTCATTCCCCATGGAGATTTTTGAGGAATTCTAAAATTTCTCAAAAGTCATTTTCATTCTCACTTGGGGACAAGAAGTTCCTTTTTGATGAAATCTTCCCATCCCCCAAGGTACTTGCAAGGTACTTGTCCTTCCTCCACATCACTTGTCCTTATTCCACATCACTTACACATCATCACTTCTTGAGCCACTTCACATTCCCACATGTCAAGATGTGAGGGCTTGTGAGTCATCAACTCACCATATCCCTACATCTTGGAAATGATGGGTCAATATCAACCATTGAATTCTCTAGAGAATTCAAATTCTTTTATAAATACCCCCTCTTTTCTCTCATTTAGAAAACCTTATGCATTTGATACCAAACTCTTGTCATTTTGTCATTTGAAACCATACTTAACCAATTTGCACTTGAATCCACCATTATCACACTTTCAAGCTCATCTTGCATCTTGCATTTTCATCTCATTTTCCATCCAAGGAGAAACATCACAAATCACATCAAGGGCCAACCAATGAGAATGCAAATAGAAGGTATATCACTTATTTTGCTTTATCTTGCTTTTATTTGTGCTCATCGTAGCCTAATCGTGAGGCAATTTTGTGTTTGTTTTCTTTTGCATTTCTAAGTTGTTTGCATTTTTAGATATATTACGAACACCTCCACATAATCACATTCTCTACACATACGGTATGAATTAATATCCCATTAGTAGGCTTGCTATTGATTCTTTCGACAATGTAAAGAGGACCATCAAGTGCATGTTTAATTATGTAATTTTATGAGAAAGTTGTAACTAAGGTAAAAATATAGGTTAGCATGAAAACAAATGCATAAAAGAAACCCTAGCTAAACAATGGAGTAAAATAGCATAAAAAAAAGGAAAAGCTTCACCAAATAGCCTTCGTGCCCTCCATGACTGACCTTCATTTTCCTTCTCCATTTGCTGCAAAATGATGTTTTCCCTTAGATTTTGATGAGCAACTATTAACCTATGACAAAGCCCTAAGAAAATATTGAAGGATTGTACTATTGTTGTATATGTACTTAGAAATTGCAAGCAATCCAAAAGTCTGAAGCATAAAGTAGTCAAACATGAAGTTAAGAGGTATCCAAATGAGGTTGAAATTTCCTTTTTATAGAAAAGCCAATTTTGGATGAATGGCCAAGATTGTTAGTTGAGAAATTCCCTATGATCAAAGGATGGAATTGCATGTGACAACTAGCAATTAGGGTTAGGGAAAAATTAGAGTGAAATTTGATTTTAGGAAAATCAAATCAAAGGTCAAGAATGCATATGACAAGAAGATGTTGGGCTTGGGAAAAGAGACTGCTAGAGAATCAAATAACAATTTAAAATTATTTGATTTAAGAGGCTGAGTTGACCTTTTGAATTAAAAATTAATTTAATTCAAAAGTGGTGGGGTCATGTGATAGTAAATAATTATTTCAAATTATTTACTTAGTGGGAAAGTGAGAATGAGAATTTAAATAAATAATTTTACTTAAGGTTAGAAGAAAAATCAATAAGATAATTAAATAATTAATTATAATTATTTAATTATAAAGAAAATGGATAAGGTGGAAAATAATTAAATAAATCATACAAATTTATTGAATTATAAGAAGACATAAGGAATTAATGACATATTTAAATAAATAAATAAAGTTTATTTATTTAAATAATCAAGAGGAAATAGTTAGGAATTATGACATTAGTACATAATTAAATAATTTAATTATGTGATGAGGATGTTTGATGTAGAAAAATTTGGTTTGCAGGCCTAGGCCATTTTTATGTGTCTACATTTTTCCCCTCTTTGATACAATGTAGCCTGTTGCATTGTGTCATAGAAATTTAGTCAAGACATGCCCAAGTGAAAAATAGGATGAGGAAGAATGATGAGGAGGTAGCAGTATGCCCCCTCGAGAGGACATGTGGGTGCAAAGAACATGAGTAAGCTCTCGAAATAGATGAGAAGACTAGAAGATGAAGGAATAGAAGAAATGTTAGTATAAAGGATATGGATGGTAGGACAAGGAAAAAACCTTCAATATTTTGTCAAAGTAAAAATAGGTGTTGCATAATCATCATTGGGTAGATTATTGTAATGGCCAAAAACACCATGGTATGACGTAGACTAAGGTATGTAAGGTCATCCACTTGGGGAAAACATACAGTCGCAGGAAAGGAATGTCCTAATGCATACTAAGGGCTAAGTTGCCCCAGTCTTTTTGTCAAGACACACCAAAGACAACAATCAAGGAAAAACAAGTCATGAGATGTCATTGGACCTCTAAATCCTTCATGGGACATCCTCGAGGTAGCTAGTAACATGACCAAGAGACAAAAAAACAAAAAGATAAGACAAAATAGACTAGAAAAATCAGTAGCCATTCAATATGTTTTCCAATATTTGTTTGTTGAAGGTGGATTGCTTGACGATTTGATAGTTTGATAGTTTTGATGGTTTGATGGTTTTATAGTCTGACAGTTGGATGATGCACCTATTGTTAGGAAGGGACACATCTTGAGAAGGAAAATGACATTTTGATGAGGTCCAAGTCCAAAGAAGGGACACAACTTGGAGGCCATAAAGTGTGAGATTGACATTATTTTGACTTGATAATTGATTGGACTATATATGTTTTAGTGGTTCTCGATTTGAACATTGATGTGTAAATGATTGTCTTCTATCGAGTTTGACTTTTAGAGCTTATTTGGTGATATGACAAATGTTGGTTCCTATTTTGGGATTTTTGAGAGTTATTTGGATGTTTTTGTTTTGAATATTTTATTTTTGGAGTTTTAGCGTTTATGATTGTTTTGGATTTTTGACATGTTCTATTTTTTTTGGATTTATGGAGTTTTATGATTTTATTTTTTGTCTTTCTTGAAATGTTTTAAGAGAATCGAGAAAAATGCATGTGAGATGCCCACACACAAGAATTCAAGAACAAACATGATTGCGCCCCTAGTCAAGTTGAATACCAATTGACAAACAATGATGATGATGATTATGTTGTTGACATGGGAAGGACACATCCTGAAACAACGTGAGGATGATGATAATGCGACTAGAGGATCAAGGTTTGCAGTAGGGCTAGGAACAAAGCCAAGGAACATTTTGGATGATGCGCTAGGTTGCATAACAAGATTGTATGGAGTAGACTTGTTGCATTTGGAATGACATCTTTTCAGGACTGAATGAGATGATGTAGTATCCTTAGACTGTTTGACAAGGGAAAACCAAGATAGGCAAAAAACATGAAAGGATTATAAGTGGCTTTGGTAAAAGATAGGAGACATGAGACTAAAAGATTTGTCATATGATCTTCAAGGACTATGTCACATATGAATAATTAGTTTTATCGAATATATGGGTCTAGATAATGCTATGAAGGAAATGAAATGATGTTTCCTAAATAGTATATGAACAAAGGATAGACATGCCAAGAGTTTTCCCAAAGCATGATTTATGTTTTTCCCCAATCTTTATGGAGATAAAAGTAGGTGGGAAAATGGATGGGAATGATATGGATTAAATAGATGGATGGAAATGCCATAAGAAAATGTCATGAGAAGAGTATGGGAGATGAGACAACTTGCCCCCAAGTGTAATGGTCCACATAGATAATTTCGCTTACACATGACGCCTATTAGCTAGGTTTTCATCATGGTACTTATCCAAAGAGCCATAAGAATGGTTTTCACTATTGGACTTAATTTTTCTCTTTACTATTTTTTTATTTTTGTTTTTTTGATATTTCTGGATGGCCTTGATATTTTACCTGATCACTAAATGTTTTGAATCCACAGAGGGTGTTGATGTAGAGACTGGTGCCATGATATTCCAATAATAACCCTTATGAAGCAGTTTCCTTGTCAGGATCATAGCATTTGCATACAATTGATTGATGTCATTGTGATCCTTTTTGATACTAGAGTTGGCCTTATCAAAATACACAGATCACGATAGAGTGCTATGAGAGTCCTTATAATAAAGAGTTGCTACCAAGATGTGATGGATTTGTGAGGTATGTGTTTTAGACTTTAGGCACGATGTAGGATTATGATGGATGATGGTAGATGTGGAAGGGTTGTTTGGACATTTGGATGAATCACTTTTTATTTTCCAAGCTTGGGATGTTGGATGGGGGAGTTTAAAATTTTGATTAGGATAGTGTTTGGAACCAACACTTTTAGATGTCTTGCTTGATGACCATTTTGAAGGAGGTAGACATTTATTATATGTGGGAGTCCTCTTTTCTTATGGCTCCACATTTTGATTGACTTTTGGATTTGGAATATTTTCTTTGCTTGATCCATTTTTCTTTGGGATCCACTTTAACTTCATTTGTCCACTTGTATTTTTTTCTGATCCAATGGCCTTTGATGTTTGATTTTGAACTTTGTATTTTTAATAATTTTCTTTTAATTGGTTCTAAACGTAAGGCTTAAGATATTGGGAATGACAGTTTATAGTGTGGATTGAAGGAGTGTTGGCAACAACCTTATGAAAAGGATTACTCATGGCCCTTGTTTTAATGTTAGTATTAGATAAAGTTTCCCCCAATATTGAGGAGGTATCAATAACATCATTAGATTCTCCAACTAAGGAATAGCCAAGACCTTGATGTCTAGGATTTTCATAAAACTGTATTGGTTCTCGAATGCCTTGCCCATGTTAGCATAGTCCTTTTCTTTGATACTGCATGCTTTGACATATTCTCTTTGCGATGTGGTATTTGTCATTTTGGAAGCAAGATGCAATACCATCATTGTGTATGTAGAGATAATTACTCAGTATTTTTTCTCTAATACGCAAAGCTGCTTTTGACAAAGCCATAAGATGATCCAGATTGATAAGATGGTACGGTGCATTGTATGTGGATATATTTCAGGTGATAATTTTGAGAATGTTAAGGTGGGTAATGATTATTGCTGGTGGGTATCAAGTATGGTGTCGTGTTCGGCTGATTTGATCGTTTGGTGGACAGATGGGGATGCGGGTGTGGTGGTGGGTTTGGTGGGATCGGCAGATGTTTGATCATGAATGACATAAAGGTAGATGAGTGGATTATTTTGGGTTTCTTGATCAATGGTAGTGTCTTGGTCAAAGATGGGATTGTCTTGGATGACATGATTGGGAATGGAATCTTTGTCAAGGATAGGTGTATTTTGGATGCTATGATTATCTAGAAGGACTTCTTGAATGTATTTAAGGATGGGGTCATGGGATGGACTACCTTGATCTTGACATGAAGGTGAAGTTATGATGTCATGCCTTGGGTTTTCCTCTTGACATATATCCTCAAATTTAGGCAATGGCATGTGACTTTGGACAAGGATAGAATTTGCATGACTAAATGTATGTTGGGATGGAGTGGCTTGGGAAGGATTAGTGGATGAAGTAATAGGATAGGAAATAGAGGCTTGGAAGGGATTAGTGGATGGTTGGTTTCCCTTGTCAAAGTTAGGATAAGGGTGATAAATGGATGTTTGTTGTGTATAAATGGTATGGATTGTGTTAAGTGAGTCTTGATAGTGAGGGTAGATGGTTGAATGACTAGGACTTATGGATTGTTGGTAGGAAGGGAATTGGTATTTGGATCGGATGAATTGTATTTTAAAGTCTACGGCTTGTTGGTATTGACCATTATGGAGTAATTGGTATTCAACTTGATTAGCAAGCATATCAAGGTGAATGGAAGACATGGTGGTGGATGGTATGAATATTGTAAAGTATACAAAATGAATACCTAAGAGTTTGTCTATGTTGAAAATAATTGCGGATCCTAGGATGTAACTAGAATTTTAGAATGGTAAACCTATGGTAAAAGATAAATGCCAACTAAAAGGTGCAAATATGGATAAACTGAGCAAATATTTTCTGGTTTTCGTATATATTCAATTGAGAAAAGATGTTTAGAAACTAATTCAAAATGTTTGGTTCCAGACTAAGATAGTGACAGTCATTTTCCTAAGTGACAGGCAGATGTAGTGTTTTAGGTAGCAATTGTGTTGCAATAAAGCATATGTGTTGTTTCAGGTAGAAATTGTGTTGCAATAAGGAAGATGCATTATTTTTGGTACCAATTGCATTGCAATAAAGTAGATGTGTGTTACAACGTCTCGTGTTGTAGTTTGAACAAGGTCTGGTTTTCTTGCAATTTTGATAGATTTGTGAAGTTGTTTCAGTTTGACTATGATTTTCCAAATTTGTAAAAGGTGTTTTATGTGTTCATTGAATTAGAAAACACTTGGAAAACACATGATTTTGTCTTGAATTTCTTGAAACAAGCACATTGAAGGGAAACAAAAATCCTAGGGATGGCAAGGACTATATTCACTAGATTCCCACTTGGATTTCTCCAGCAACACTTATTCTTAGCGGATTACTTAGAAGCTTGGCCACATTGGCTCCCCCTTACACAACACTCACTTCTCGGGTCAACCAAGCTTTGAGTTCTCATGAATCTCCCATGAAAAACTCTTCATATCTACTAAGAACTACAAGAATGTGGGATGGCTTGGTAATGACCATTGTTGCAACCAACAAATAGAAAGGATTTTGGCAACTACACAAATGGATTTTAGTGAATACTCGGGGAAGTGACACCTCACAAGCATCTAGCAAGCCACTTAAGGCTTTAATCACTCTAATAGGGGCATTTATACCTTTAAAAGAAAAGGTAGGTACCCAGTTTTGAATGACACTACACGGCTAAGGCCTACATACCATGAGGACTTGACGGTTTAGTCTTATCCTTTTATATAACGACTCGACAGAAAAACTAATTGGATTTGTTCCCTCTTTCAAGGTAGGACCCTCTAAGATTAAACAAAAGTGAATTGAAAAATTTGTTTTTGGTCATTCAAGATCTCACTAAGGCACAAGGAGATTGCATACACAAAGCTTTCAACTCACACTCACAAAATTGTTCATTTTAATGCTCAAATCAAAATATGTGGATGGAAAAGCAACAACCCCTAAGTGTTTTTTATTTCTCAGGATCACAATAAGGTGCAAGAGAATTGCATACACACTAAGGAGTTATCACTACACCACAAGACACATCAAACACTCATTCATTTTAACCCAAACTTATTATGAGACAAGAAAAGTTCTTTTTAAGCCAATGCTATGAGAATGCAAGAAAAATTTAGCCTTGATGAGTTATAATGTAAGTTGTGCTCATTTTAATCCCATGAGTGAGAATGCATGTTTATTTTAAACCATGAAGAGTGAATGCAAGTTTTAGTTGTGATTGTTTGTTTGTTTGTTGCTTTAGGATTGAAAAATCTTTGTAAAATCAACAACAAAACAAGGGTTAGTATCTCCTTCTAGCTTGCCACATGCTGCCAACAACATATCAGTAACCAAAAAGCCCTAACCTATTAAAAATGAAAGTGAAAAAATAGAAATATTATAAAAAACCGAGAGTAAACCTGCAATAGGTAGATGCATCATTTTATATGTCAAATGCGTTGCAATAGCAGATGCATCATTCTACCTAGTAGATGTGGTGCAATAGATCAAATGTGTTGTTTAGGATGTCAAATGTGGCTCAGTACTATGGATGTGTGGTTCTCGAATGTAGATGCATCGCAACACATCAAATGTCAGTAAGGGTTTTGAACATACTATACATTTTAAAGGGACAAAAAAGGTCATACTAGAAAAATCAATCTACAAAAAAATGTTTTTGCCATTAGGTCCACTAATGTAAATAAGGTAAAAAATCTAGGTTAGCATGAAAAAATGCATAAAACAAACCCTAGCTAAACAATGAAGTACAATGGAGTAATATAGCATAAAACAAAGGAAAAGCTTCACCAAACAACCTTCATGCCCTCCATGATTGACCTTCATTTCCCTTCTCCATTTGCTACAAAATGATGGTTTCCCTCAAATTTTGATGAGAAACTATTAACCTATGACAAAGTCCTAAGAAAATATTGAAGGATTGTACTATTGCTGCAAATATACTTAGAAATTGCAAGTAAGCCTAAAGTTTGAAGCATAAAGTAGTCAAGCATGAAGTCAAGACGTATCCAAATGAGGTTGAAATTTCTTTTTTATAGAAAATCCAATTTTGGATGAATGGCCAAGATTGTTAGTTGAGAAATGCTCTAAGATCAAAGGTTGAAATTGCATGTGACAATTAGAAATTAGGGTTAGGGAAAATTTGAAATGAAGGGCTGATATTTGATTTTAGGAAAATCAAATCAAAGGTCCAAAATGCATGTGACCAGAAGGTGTTAAGGTTGGAAAAGATACCATTTAGGAAGATAAAATAATAATTTAAAATTATTTGATTTAAGAGGCTGAGTTGACCTTCTTAATTAAAAAATAATTTAATTCAAAAGTGGTGGGGTCATGTGACAGTAAATAATTATTTCAAATTATTTACTTAGTGGGAAAGTCAGAATGGGAATTTAAATAAATAATTTTATTTAAGGTTAGAAGAAAAATCAATAAGATAATTAAATAATTGATAATAAATTTTTAATTATGAAGAAAATGGATAAGGTGGACAATAATTTAATAAATCATAGGAGTTTATTTAATTATAAAAATACATAAGGAATTAATAACGTATTTAAATAAATAAATAAAGTTTATTTATTTAAATAATCAGGAGGAAATAGTTAGGAATTATGACATTATAATTAAATAATTTAATTATGTAAGGAGGATGTTTGACGTAGAAAAATGTGGTTTGCAAGTCTAGGCCATTTTTATGTGTCTACAAAAGCAATGCCAAGGGACATATTGGTTAGGCCCTTATGAGGTTGAACTTCAATGAAATTGACCAAAGGGTTTATAGGATACTCTTTCATGTGACAATTAATGATGTAAGAGAGACTACCTAAAATTTCTATTCCTTGTTCATATTTAAGAATTTTCCTCATATTATCTTTGACAAGAATCGTAGTACCAACAATGTATTCAGAACTCACAAATTTTTGCAACTTGTCTAATTCTTCATCCATTTGTCCCAGGTTCTCTTGAGGGACATTAGAAGCTATGATTCAAAATCAGTAACATTAGTTGTTGATAAGGAGGTCATAAGAAATGAAGTGTCAAGGGTATGGTCCATAGTGGGTTGACTAGTGTCAACACTATGAGTGAAAGAGTTAGAAAATCCAAGATCCACGGTGAGTGATGTATCATGGAATGACATGAGTCTCAAACTACGTCTCATGATAGTATTGGTAATAGGATGACAAGTTGTGAAGGTCATAAAAGTTTCGCCAAACCTAAGGTGTGTTGGAGCCTAAAAATTGCTACCATTTTTTGAAAAATTTGAAGCTCCCATATTGAAGGAATTTTTTTAATTCGCGACACTCAGGGAAAAGGCACTAATAGAAACATGTGTCCTAGTAGCTTATTTTTGAAAACGCTGCAATCATGTTTACCTACCATGTGAGTGTGTCTGCCTGATTTAGGCCTCTTATATGACTTGATTTGAGAGTTTTGAGTATCAAGAGTTGAAGGTTCTGGGAAAGGTTTGTTTTCTACACAGTAAAATATGTCAAAAAGGGGAAAATTTGGAGGAAAATTATTATCAACTAGAAGATTGTCATCATGAACCGATTGGTGGCTCAAATTCTTCGAACCTTAATGTGCTTTCATGCCAATTTTCAGAACCTCAACTCTTCATTTGGTATTTTTTCAAAATAAAATCCAAATGGGTTTTGCATAGTTTTGACATCTCCACTTTCAGAAAGTTGTCACAGAGGTCAACTTTGATGCATGATATTTTATGAAGGAGATGGATTAATGGAAAGCCCTTTTGCAAACATGTTCACTTGACCTAGATGAACTAATATCTAGGGTGGCAGCTTCTCAGAATCACATTTTGCATTTTTAGAAAATAGCAAGTTGGCGAGTTTCAATTGGGTTTGACAGGCGTAGTTTTTAAAAAAGGGTTGAGTGAGCTACTTTGATTGTTAACAATTTTCAGTCCTAATAAATTCATGCCCAACCATTTGAAAAGCATACTCTCCTATTATAACTCATTATGTTTGTTCATTTTCATGGCTCAAGGAGAATTTTTTATTAGTTTTCCAAACTAATTTTGGAGGTTATTTGATTATAATGTGAAATGACAGGAAGCAAATTATAATGACTACCCACTCAAAACTTGGAATGCATTTCATATTTTTGGGTTGTTCTTAGACACCTTCTAGAAGGTCTTGAAAGGAATAGCATTAATAATTGGAGCCAAATCAAAAGGATGTTACAACCACCAAAGGGTATTAGTGTTGTTTTCAATGATAATGCCTTCAAAACTATGCATGTTAATATATGTCATAGCATAGAATGTTGGTAAACATAATGCACTAAGTGCATATAGTACAAGATAGTGTTGGCTAGATGGAGAAATGACAATCAAAATAGTAAAAGGGGAAATATATAGGTGACCTTGTAAGATGGCATAAATGGTAGTGATTATCAAAAGAGGAAAAAAGTAACTCAATGGGAAGTGAATGAAAAGAGCCATAATATGGCAGCTCAAATCTTGACATGAAAAAAAAAAAAAACCTTGTGGCTCACATTTTTCATAGAAAAGCATTTTTTCTTGAAGTTTGAGTAATATCACCAATACAAATACAAATGCAGCTACAAGCAATGAAAGGGTGGATGTTTGTTGATAGGACCACATGGAATAATTTTGTGGGAAAAGGTTTATTTCAAACACCATTAAAATATTTCTTTCACTTGGTCAATTCAATATACGTGAAGATATTAAGTTTCAAAGTTTCAGTTGCAAGAAAATGGCTAGGCTAAATACATTAGGGAAAAGGGTTTTATTAGAGAAAAGCTTAGAGGTGGAGAAAATACTGATCGTTCTCTCCATGGTTGGGGAACCTACATTGATGTTTTGGAAGATACAGTAGAAAAGAGTTCATGAATGTGATTAAAAAATATATGGAAAAGAATCACCTATTGTGTTCAACTCTCAACAATAGCTAAAAGGGAGGTTTATAAATAATGATTGAAGAGAACCTACATTCATTAGTCATAGGTAGTTCTATGATAGAAAAATGGTTAAAGCTTTCACTGCAATCTCACAAGGCTATAGATAATAAAAATAAAAATCCTATTTGGTGGGAATAAATAAAATTTTCATGGGTTCATTTTATTTCAATCTCCCGGCATGGGGCTAATCTTTTCCTAAAGTTCAATTTCGGATCCACATGAAAGCCTTGCCTAGATTCAAATAACATGAGCATATCAACATTATCCTTCTAAGAATGATGATGGTGAGGATAAATTCATATGCACATTAGAAGATGAGGATGGAAGAATTGTTAGAGAGACTATGAAAGATAATGATGTTCTAGTTGAGTACAGGATAAGAAGGGAGACTCAACACTGCACACTGATATCATTGTTGAGATCATCAGCAAGGTACTTCATAAATATCAATACCAGATGCAGCATTTTGAGAAAAATGTATAATGAGAAATGAATGGCACTGTCCTATTATGTTTGTCTTAATATGGCCCCCCTTTGATTCCTTCTAGCTATAGATTTTGTAGTTGTTCAATCTATCAAAAAGTATTATGCATTACCATGTGGAGGTGGCTTGGTGTTCTCGGCATCGAGGATAAAAATAGAATCTTGGTATAGCTAAAATGAGAGGATCATATGAATGTACATCGCATTACAAAGATATTGGTGCTTATATGAAAGAATTCTCTCCTAGATGTTGTCAATAACTTCTTGCATAACTGAGACAGGTGAGACATTAGAAGATTGTGGTCTACATCACAAGAATCTTAGGGTTCCTGCTAGTAGCATGAAATATCATTCTAAAGAAGTAGGAGAAGACAAGCCACATTATTTCAAGAAAAGCAATGCTTCATCCATCTGATTAGAAGAGTCCAAGCTAACTTGCACGGTTTGCACATTTGTAATAAAGGATAAAGTTTCAAATGTCTTTATGTGAGGCACAAAGATGATCTCCTGCACTCTTGGAAACAACCTGGCAAGAAACCCTAAAATTAGTATTGCAAAGAAAAATCTTATCAGAGGGACTTTGACTTATCAGAGTGAGTAAGATGTGAGTCCATCCGATGGCCCAACAAGAGTAAAACATTAACAAGAGAAGCATCAAAGAGAAATAATCATATTGGATGGAGTTAAAGATAAGTCTCCTTGATACTCTAAAAAAATAAATTATTAAAGATTATGGGGAGAAATATAAATGTTGGAATGTGGTAAATGTTTTTAAATTCACCAACGTTTAATTTTTAAATATAAGTTGTGTGGAGAGCGTGTAAAAGGGGATTTTTGTGAAGGAATAAAAGGTGGAGAATTATTAAATAAAGGTAGAATATTTTTCTACAAAGTAAAATACTTTCGTTAAGATGGGAAATATTTTCACCAAAAGAGTTATAAAGTGGGTAAATATTTTTATCCGAGTTATGTGGTGAGAATGCCTATAGATAAAATAGTGAAACATTTTCACCATAGGTAAATATAAACAACGAATTGTTGGAAAGTAGAATTAAAGACTAAAGTATTGCCAAATACTTTAATTTTTCATGGGAGTACAACAATAAATAAAATGAAAATTAAAGTATTTTAATTTGTTGAAGGCAATTAATTAAATGAAGAGTTGCACCGTACAGATATCAAGGGTCATAACCCTGAAAAAGCAATGTATATAGGTAAGATGAAATCATCATCAACCAGTAATTAGAATTAGACAATAGGTTAGGAAATCATCATTATCATCACCATCAATAGTAGTAGATCATTAGTATAGATTATTCCATCAATCCATTTTCATATATCAAAACTTCTGCTATTAATGTATATGTTTTGGAGCAATATAATGGAGAAGATTGTTCTTAATTGGTGAATTCATTGTCAGTGTTCAACTATTGTGTTAATTTTCATGCTTATATGTTGTGTTGTCTCCAAAGTGGTTCTATTAAGTTATTCAAATTTATATGATTTGTTAGGACACATTTGATGTTGTTGTGTGGTTTCCTTGATTAGTTTCTGGTTGGAGTGAATTAAAAACCCTTTCAAATAATTTATTTTAATTGGTTCCTACCAAGGATTAAAATCCTTTTAAAGTGGTTGTTCTGATTGGTTTTTCTCAAAATAAGAATTAATAATCCTTTCATGTTGTCACAAAAATTTTGGGGATAACAATGGGATTTATAAAGAAGAGTACAGTAGCTAACTAACCTAAAAATTTGTACAAGGTGCAAACATTTAAAAGTTCCCAACAATTAGAGTTAAGCTAAGGAGTAGATCCACCTATCCTACAAATATTTTTCCATCACCATAATCCACCCATTGACTCCATTCACCCAATAGATTAGGAATTGGTCAACTTTATAACATTTTTATACAAATTCAACTCACACTCTCAATTATTCAGACACTTTAACTAGGAACTAGTTAGTAAGCTTTGCATCTACTTCACACCCTTGTGCCATAGTGAGTAGATTTCCCAAATTAGAGATCATACCCAAACATTCAAATCTGTCTTATCATTTAGGTACACCCACCTTGGTTTTGCAGAGCCTAAAGAGTAGGGGGTTGTCAATCACATTCACCCCATTAATTAGCCAAAAATGTACTAAGAGACTAGCACCCTCTTAAGGTTCAAAACCTACATTTTTGAGACCTAACAAGGTGCACCCAAAATGGAGAGTAGGCACTAGATAAATGCTTCAAACACTTAAGAATAGGGAGGGCGGGTGCAAAAATTTGGGGGCCCAAAAAGTGGCCAACTTTTTAAATATCAATTGAAAAGCCTTAATGAAAGCACGTTATAACATGGTCGTGTTATGGCTTGGTGTGATCGAGCCTAAGACTTGGTCACACCAAGCCTATAACACACTCACATTATAATGTGAGCACGTTATGAGTTGTTATAAGAAAAGAAAAAAAACTGAATTCATTTTTAGACTATCACATTTCCTCCATCCATGGCTTACAAACCCTTCCAAGGCATGCTCAAGTTGTGGGGACCCCAAATTTTATAGTTTATTCACCAAATCTTTGCTATTTCTTCACCAAAATGTCACAGTGTCGATGGGGAGGTCAAAGGAGTATGTTTTATTGTTTTTTGATTTTGTTATTAAAGTAATTAAATTTAATATGTTTTGATATTAATTTCCTTTTCATTTTTTGGAGTTGATAATCCCACTTGATTCTCCTGGTAACCCCAAAAGATCATGATGAGCTAGCTACAGCAAGCTCCTCCAACAATTTCCTCAACACATCCTTCCTAAACTCAACAAAATTTAATGGGGTGAAATTAAAACTGACCAAAACAAATTGAGGAGTTAATTCTGAGGTTGAACGATCCTATAAGTTCAACCTTGGAAAGAACCACACTTGCAAATTCACTTCAAGCTATGTTAACACATGTAGATGAAATTATCAAGCAATTAAGTGGTTGGGTGGATAAGAGATTCCAGGAATTACAAGAATTTTATGTGAAGTGAAGCATTTCCTACAAACAAATAAAAGTGAGAAAAATATAAAACCATGACGTTTTCCACCATTCACTAACCCTGAGACAAATTAACCTCCTTCTGCCCACAAGCCAAGGGTTTCCTATCCAGTGATGCATGCCAATGGATAAAAGGATAATTTTTAGCAAAGAAGTGGTGGATTTGACCCTCACCCATGCAACAATAGCGAGGGTCTCCCCAAGATTTCTTGATGAAACTCTATTGTGAGTTTGTCCTCGACAAAATCCCCAACTGGCTTTGATATAGCAGGACATCTAGGGGAGAGGTGGGGGAGCTTAACATGGGATAGACTAGGTGCAGAGTCTTGAAATCCTTGAAGTGGCCAACAAGGGGTAGGCACTCACTAGACCAGCTTTATGGGCATGTTACTATCCATTACGTTGTGATGAGTGTGTTTAAGGTAGATACTATATAGTCTATATTATTTCCTGACCCACAGATTATCATCGGAGCATGGAGTCTGTATGTCTTGGGCTTGGAGAGACTTTGAGGAGGGTAGGGTTCCAAACCATATTTTTAGGCTTGTGGTTCAAGTATATATGACCCATGAATGGTTGGGAGTTGGTGTGTAGGCTAAGTGTAGCTAACCAATTGTTTGGTAATAGGAAATTCCATGTTGAATGGGAAACTTTTAGCCTTGATACTTATATGTAAATGTTAGCATGTCTAATGAATTTAATTTATTAAATTTCTTTTTTGAAATGCAAGATTATCTAATTTAGTTTAATAATTGTAATAAAATTTGAGGGTCATAGTGTTCATACTATTTTCATCGGCCCTCCACCTCCTTATTACTCCATGACATCTACTACTGAGGTATGTAACTAGTAAACAATTATAAATATTACATGTGAATAGCATTGTTATATGAATGGTATTCCAATATATATTTTGGATGCTGAACATGTTAGTATTGGAGATTTCATGGCGACACCTCCCAATGGCGGTGGAGTTCAAACCTTCACTCAGGTAATAGAATAGAGAGTTTAACTAATGAATTGTACTTAATAGATTTGTGTAGTTCATATTCATATCATTGATTGCATTGCATTGTACGTCTTTCAAACTCAAAGAATTACATCAAATTGTATAACTAATAACTAGATGTTGATAGATGACAAAATTTCCACTAAAATATAGTCTTTTAGAAAGTCAACATAAACAGTGATGCAATAAATTCACGACATAACTAGTAACTAGAAGTAGCTACCAATTACATTTTCTTTTCATGGCATTCCATGAGACCACATTTTATTGAGGCATTTTTTCAAATAGTTCACTGCCTTGTCTATGATATGGATGCTTGGAAAAAATCTATCAAAGCATAATAGTAAGCAATATCATAGACAAGGAATTGAGCTATTTGAAAAATTCCTCAAAGAAATGCAGTCTCATGGTGATGTCCATACATGTCTACCAAATCATTTTATCAAATAGTTCACTCCCTTGATTCTATGGCTAAAAGCCTGAAATAGGTGCTTTCCAACAAACTATGGATGCTTGGAAAAAATGTATCAAAGAATAATAGTAAGCAATAGCATAGAAAAGATAGTGAGTTGTTTGAAAAAATGCCTCAAAGAAATGTGGTCTCATGGTAATGGAATAAAATTGCATCACCATGAGACCACATTTCTTTGAGGCATTTTTTTCAAACAACTTTTTTCCTTAAGAATAGATAATCCTCTTTAATCAAATCAAATCATTTTAAGGTCTTGAATTTGATCCCCAAATCTAATCCCATGCTCCATCTTCATCCTTTGATCCTATTCTTCCAATCCCAAAGTTCATTTCTAATCCATCATCCTAATTTCCATCCTTTTCCAAAATCAATACCAATCTTTCTTCCAATCAATCCTCCCCCCTATCTAACCATCTAATCTATCCTCCATCCAACCTAATCTATTCTAATCTAGCTTCATCTATTCCAACCACTGCCAAACATATTGATGATGATGAGGATAGCCTTTTTGACCAACCTGAATATAATCCTAATGATGGAAATGAGAGCATTGTGGATCACCTTGAAACCATTTTCAATAGATATAATGCTCCAAGTTTCCACCAATTCCCAATCCAAAGCACCCCTCAAGTCCCATCCATATTATCCCCATCCACCACCACTAATTCTATCCTCACCCACTACTTTCATAATTATAAGTATGTGTACCATATAAAAATGGATCTTTGACATTTTCATGGTCATTTAGGTCTTTTTCATATGATTCTTGGCTTATTTTGCTTAGATTTAATGTTGCAATATAACTTATGCATTCAAATTAGGTCTTGAATATTCAAATTATGATGTCTTGTGAAGGTGTCGTGAAGTGTTGTAACACAATTCTACACTTTTCTATACTTTCCTTATTATAATTCATCTAAATATTTCCTTTTTATCCCTTATCAAGTCCTATTTCAAAGTGTTGTAAAGGCTTGTAACAAGCTTTCACACTTTTGTAGGCTTTTCATCACTAATTACACCTTTCTTATGCTTTATTTGGCCCCTTTATGCACTTATAGGCCTTAATTAAGTGTATTTTTGAATGTAAACCTGACAAACAACATTAAAGATGACTTAATTCTTGACACCCACTTGCAAGCCTTGAGTGGGACCCATTCACCATAGGTGGTGAATGAGTCCCTTTTGGCACAAAATTCAAAATAAATTCAAATTTCAGCAGGAGTTTTATTCATTAAGACCTTATGTCATCCTGTTATGTTGTATTTTTTGGATGAATTAGGGGCATAAGTGTATAAATAAAATGTTTTCTATCAAACCTAATTCATTTCAAAGCATTTAATAGCGCATTCAATCTCATTCATTCATGGCATGCATAGCATCACATTTGGCCTCTCTAATGGTTTTAATAACTAAGCCCTTAGAGCTATGACTTAGAGATTGAGCATCTATACTAAGTAGTTATCTTACTCATTATGAAGGTTCATTTCATTGTCAACTCAGGGACGTAAACTTGAAATGGGTTAGCACTGTATGTGCACTAGGACTTCATTGTAATCATCCATAAACTAAGAAAGAAACAATGTTGTAAATGAAGTGTTGGAAATAAATTAACTTAAACACTAAGCATGAATCAAAATTTGCACTAAGCATTAACAACTAGACTAGAAATGAAGGATAGAAATGATGAACAAATAGGATGAAATTCACATTTGTCTTCCTTGGCTTAAGAATAGTCATAGAACATAAAATTCAGTGGTTTGTAGGAATAGGCGGGTTGCTGAAATTGAGAGCTAACTCTTTTGAGAGAAAAATAAGGTATTTCAAATTGAATATGTGGAATTCTCACCCAAAATTGAATTTGTAGGTGAGAGGTGTCCATAGACTAACTCAAATGTAGCAACTTAGAGTTATGTATTATTTCTTGAAACATGATTACAACATCTAAACAATGATAATAAAGAGCTGAAATCTTGAGATACAAGGCTTCTGAGACATCCAACCTTATCAAAAGGGGCATCTAACCATTATTTAAGAGAGAAAAACTATTGATTACCCCTAACTACCTTGACAGTCGACTCCATCAAAATAGGAGGATGCCACTTATTGAAAGCATCGAAAAAGATGGAGGAAGTTATGCATGCACGGACCTGGTAAAAGCAGACTTGCTCCAATGGGAATCTAGCACAACACACTTCCTAGATTTTCTCAACAAAAATATGACCATTAAAAAGGTAGTTACATTCTTTTATTCGAATTAGGAATTTCCCTCCATGAGATTTTTCCCTCCTTGACCTCTTAATGATCATCGTCTTGATTTTCTTGGTAACTGACTAGCTGGAAAGAGTTTCTCCCACTTGGAAAGCTTCGTTGACATCAACATTTTAGTGGAAACCTACATAATAACATTAGCACACATAAACAATTGTATATCTATAACTACCTTAGTAACATTCATTCAACCACTTGTAAAATCAACAAGGATAATTCACATAGCATGATAGTTTCATTAAAGTCACATGGATAAACTTATGCCCAAGGTTTATGGTTTTTAAGGAAAATGTCAAAAATCAAGTGTCAAATTCTATGATAGCAACAACAAATATATATAGTGAACCCTATCAAAATTGAGCCATTAATTGAGCTCATCATTTCCCCCAACCTAATGTTTTTCTTGTCCTCTAGCAGAAGGAGTACTATTCTTTTGCCTAGTCAATGTCATGAAGTCACCAATTGCCAGTTGTCCCACATCGGTCTTAGCAGTGTCCGAATTAGGATCCTAGTAGAATCCTTGTTTTTTCTCCAATTTGTTCCATCTTTCCCTTTTTGTAGCTATGTCACACTGGTAAAACTTGTAATTTGGCATAGGCCACAATAGTGTAGGTGGCTGAAATGTTAATGGAAGCCAAAACTATTGTCTCAACCTTCCAATCTATATGTATTTGTCAACTCTTTTGCATGCTGCAACATAATTCTATAAAGAGTGTCGTTCAACTTGTTTCAACTCTTTTGGAAAATTGTTCCACCTTCTCATATTCCTTGTAGGCTTCTTCTCTAATAAACATAATCCTACTCTTGTAGCTTTGGTGATAAAGAATCATATGCCATGTCTGGAAAATATCTGCATGGTTACTAGATTCAGCCCTGAAAGGCCAGGGAGTATGAAATTCCCTTTCCATGTAAGTTCTATACTGTTGTCCCCAGCTAATTTCATTCTTAATCTAGGACATAAATTCCTTTAAATGGAGGTATCAAATATACAATAAGGGATTCCAGTCATGATCATCAGACACAACATAATTATGTTGGTATAGTTAACACAACACATTTTTAACATTAGGAGGGGAAAATTGATAAGCCTGGAAAAATTCATGTAGAGTGTCAAGAGAAGGACTCAAACCTGAAATAATCCTTGAAAGTTTAAAATAAATATTTCACTCCTAGAAATGTAGGGCATACACTCTTGGAGGATTTTTTCATGCCAACATTTTGGGTAGTAAATATACCACATTGTCTACCTTTTCCGTCAAGGAAACAATCTTGACATTCTTTTCTTTAATCTCTATATTTTTCTTTTTTAATCTCACCCTGTAGCTTGCATTTCTCTTTTTTCTATTTCTCCTCTTTTCTTTCCATCTCACTCCATAGTTTCAGAGCTACATCATTCCATGAAAAGAAAGGAGGTTTATGTGTTCCTACCAAAATCTTCCCTGGCATAGATTCCTATTGTTCAAACAACACCAGTTACAGTGATTCTAGTTTCTCATTCTGTTCATTGATCTCTAGCAACAAGAATTCTTGACTCTCATCTTGTTCTTGTTGTAGGGGTTTTTTCCTTTCATGTTGCTCTTGATTCTCAACCTATTATGCAATGGTAGCAAGCTCTGCTAATATGATATTTGCTTGTTCATCAAAAATATATTTTTCCTCAACATTCACCTACCCCATTGGGGCTTCTGTCTCCTCCCTAAATGTTTTTCTAAGCCTAAGGCTTCTCTTTGGAGGTACACCAGTTGCTGGCCCAACTGGTTTTGATTTCTTAGGAGGGTTTTTATCTTTTTCTTCGGCTGCAGGAAGAACAGTGTTATCAACCATTTGTTTCCTAGGGCTTGGTGTTGCTTTTTCTATCATTTGCTTTGTGGCCTTCCCCTTTCTCATTTTTTCCTCTTTCTTTTGTGCTTTCTCTCTCCTGAGGGAAGCCCTAGTTTGAAATGGGGTTTTGGGAAGAACATTAATATCAAATTTTGAGGATGAACTTTTCTCATCTGAATATTTTGACTCAAAAGAACCAATTTCAATAGCTTGTTGAGTTGTAGGAGGGTTTGAACTTGGTTTGTACTAGAGGTGGATGCTCCAGGAGTGGTTTCAATAGCCCTCTCTTCCCTACTA
>VDFB02111562.1:0-87997 GCA_007258455.2 Sequoia sempervirens
TTTTTCACGAATAGACTTTTAAAAGAAATAAAATAAACTTAGTAGTTTAGAAACTACATTCAATTTTCCATAGATTCTATTCTTACATATTTTTGAAATAATATAGATAACTTATTCAAATTTTTATGTCAAGTTGCCTAACTCTAATTTTTCTAAATTTTCATTGCCACTTAAGGGCCTGTTTTTTCCATGACTATCCTACACATACCCATTAACATTATTTTTTTTTACAAGCCTTCTGGATTGATGTGATAATGTAATTAAATACATTTCATAATGTTGAATTAAGGGAAGATGGTTCATTAAGTCTAGAAAAGTGTGAGTCTTTTACAACACTTTACAACACCTTTACAAGACATCATTTAATGCATTTGAAAGGGTTCAAGACCTAGTGTGGATGTGAAAAATACGTCACAATGCCAAATCAAGGCCTTATTAAGTCTAATTTTTCATCAATTATTCCCATGTTAAGCAAGAAACACCCATTTTTCTATGCCACAATTTGTAATTAATGAAAGGTTAGGTCTCTTTGTCCTAAGAAATATTCCACCATTAGATAAACTAGAGATAGTCTTTCTTTTCTAATAATTTCTTACATCACTTCTACAATAGAATATCTTAATTAATTATGAAGAGGTAGGTAAAATTACCATTAACACCTACATTCAATTTTTATTTATCGTAGTACATCAAGAAAGTGTTGAAATGAATTTATTTCATAATAGATAAGATATATTATTCATATTAGCATCTAGTGATCTCAAGACATATTCCCAAATTAGATAGGAATTTGAAGATGATGCAAACTAAAGTTTCGTGAAATTTTGTCTATAGATTCTAAATATATTTTTTTCAAAAAATTTAGAATTAGACTGCACTTATTTTTCCATCTCCCTCGAAAAATAGTTTTTTTAAAACAACATTTTTAAAAGTGCTCACCATATAACACAACTTTTTTTCCATGAAGGATAAAATTCTAATTCTTTCGAATTTAGATTTGTAACTCTGATATCTAGTTCTTCCACTTGGTTAGATAGTTTTTTATTAAATATTTTTTGGTTAGATAGTTTTTTATTAAATATTTTTTCTTTAGTCAAGTTTCAAATTCAAGCCTATTATAATTTAGACATAGCGCGAACCGTATAATGCATAACTTTTTTTGTATGTATCAATTTTTTTTCTTTGTTGGATCAAGGGCTTCAATATCTGGTGCACTAATATTTTGAATAATTTTTTAATAATCTTCTATTTTTCCACATGTATAGAACAAAGAGCTTGATTTGTGGTGAAAAACTTACATTCACGAGAAATTAAAAAAAAATAATAATAAAATTAAATTTATTTAAAATTATACTTTTTGGGAAGCTTATAATAAGGAATACATACAAAAAATAAATTTTAAATGAATTCATTTAATCCCCAAAAGGTAAATCAAAAGTGGTTTTCTATCAACATTTTGATAGGTGTAAAGGAGACTCTGTTATAGGTATGGTTTAAAACTAGCGGGGTTCTATCCAAGAGGGTTTGATTTAAGGTAGTTTGATCAAACTCTCTTCAATTGGAATTCTATAAATGGAACCTTTTAAGGCTTAAATCATTATATTTTCTAAAAATATGTAATTTCAGCAAAAGTCAGTTCCTCCAAGAAATTGTAAACCAGCCTTGTAGGATCACCCTATAAGTGATTCTCGAATCATTCTATAAAAACATGGATGTAGATGAATATCAAGTTATTCCTATTATTGAAGTTTCATGAACAACAAAACCATGCCCAATGAAAATAGTAACTATTCAAGCTATGGATTTATAATCCAATATTTTATAATAATTAGTACATATTATCTAGTATAACTATTCAATACCAACTATTTAATAAGTATTAATTAAATATTGACTAACAAATCTTTACTTTTCCAACAAATACCAATTGATATTCTATTAAATCAATAACTTAAGGAAACTATTGATAATAAGTCTACACTTTGTAAAATATAATTGCTAACTTGTATAATTGATAACAAATAAAGAACAATTGATCTTTAAATGAAGTACTTAATTAATACCTAGTGGTTAACTTAGGAAAGCGATATCTAAAATCAACTATGGATTAATAAATAATTACAATACAATACCAAAGGATTAACTAATAGGTTAATAATTAAATACTAACTTGATATCAAAAATGTTATTGATTAATCAAGTTATAAATACTTCACTTTACAAGTGAATAATAACTAAAAAAATAAGATCATATTCTACTTGTTGATAAAGACAATATTATTCAAATAAATTTGCAACTATTAATTAAATAATTATCAAATTATTGATCAACAACTCTAAATCATGTAATATTATAGCTTGCATGTCCTTATGTTTATAGCTAATGACAAGGGTTATTTGTTATTTATTTTAAATTAATCATTAATTTTTCTAGATAAAAAATGCACATAATTTGGTATCATAAGACGTTATTAAGAAGTGGTCGTGACCCAAACTGTTGATAAAAACACACAATTTTCAAAAAAAAAATCTACATCAATCTTTATTCATTTTTTAACTAAAATAAACAAAACCTTTATAACAAAAAACAAACACAAACATATCTTTTTATTTAAAAATAAATATGTATTAATGAAAAATATTAATTATATGCATGCTAGTATACTAAAGATTGCATAATAAATGTTTATAGGGAAATAAAAGACAAAAATGGAAACTAAAATGAAAAAAAGAGGATGTTGGTCTAAGGGTAAGGTCCCATGGAGGGGGGCTTCCTTAAAAATCTCAGTGTTTGCTACTTAGCTTTTTAAGGAATATTTTAAAGTTCTTGGTCCCATAGATTTAATCTTACAATTTTGCTTAAAATTTTAAATGAACTCTAGTGCTTTGATAAAAAATAATAAATAAATGAAAATTCTCTCATTTTTATTTTCTAATAAGAATTTAAAATTTTAGATGAGAGACAAGTGGCATAAAAAAAACTTCTAAGTTGTAGGGTCAATTTCTAGCCCCATCCCAATTTCACCAGCAGAAATATTCATTCCTAAAAGGTAGGGGCTCCCATTTTTCTTGGAAAAGATTCCAATTAATCCCAATAGCATAATATTTTTTTTTTTCCATAGACCATGCAGTAAAGTAGACCTTTCAATTAAGCCCATTTAAGTTCCTCCCTCTGTGTGTGGAGTTCCTGGATGAATCGGTCAACACAACTGTAAAGCTCGTCGAGCTGCTGGATGAATTGCTTTACTGAATCGTTGATATCTTTCCCCATCTCCGCAAAAAAGAGTGCGTCATCCTCCAAATATTTCTCGACATTCGTACGACCGACGCTCTTCAGATCCTCCACCTCACGCTTGGCTTGTTTTAATTCGGTAACAGTTACAAATATATAATTATCCATTTTGTTGCAGAGTTGTATGACCGCGGTCTCTGCCCCCGGCACCACAGCCGCTGATGCCGCCCAATAAGTAATGCCCAAAACAGTCTGCCACGTCTTCTTCCACCTTCCATTCATTTCCCTGCGTTTCTCCTCTACTTTATTCCGCATATTTTCATGCCGTTCTTGGAGGGGCTCAATTTCCACAACAAAATGCTTAAAGGGATTCTTAATTATATATTCCTTGAACCTTTCATTAACCTTCTCTTGCGGCTCTCTACTCTGTAAAGCAATCTCTAGTATACGCTGTTTGTTCCTCTCCCTTCTCAGGGATTCGCCTAGCTCACGGAAGAATTTTGAAGTTTCCAAATTGCTATCGATATATTCCCTAACCAGCTTTTTCATTACAGGATCCTTAACTATATCTTTCTCATTTTCATGGATGCACTTGAAGAGTTCGAAATTTCTTTCCACGCAAATGCGGATCGTCTTCTTGGAAAGATCAAAGCCGTCCCCTTCTCCGTCGGATATTTTTCTCCGATCCTTCTCTTTCTCAGTCTCCCAGTAATTCTCCTCCTCGGCCTCCAGGCTGCTCGTATTGTTTCCCATCTCTCTTTGATTAATTTGTTGCAGACAAATGAAAATAAGATTGCAAATATTCAAATCAGAATTATGATAATTTATAATGCCAATTACATATTCGAAAGAGATCTATTGTATGGGCAATCTAGACTATTTAGCATACGAGCACAATTGGGCACTCTTAGCAAGATTTAAAACATGCACTGTTAAAAATCCAAAGTACTTTTTTTTGCAAAGAATGGCAAGGATTACCTGTTAAAAACACATAATAGTGGATTACCTGTGCAAAGAAGCGATGGCTTGTGAGGCTCCTCCAATCAACTAACTCTTTGAAACACAAACTGCTGCTGCACACAAATTATTGCTGCTAAAAAATGGGCGATAGAAACCGCTGCTGCTCAATATATGAGCATGGTTTAGTATCAGACGCATTTTAATGCTGCCGTCTGATTTGTAACGGTTACCACACTTTATTTAGCAAAGACTGGCAAGGATTACCTGTTGAAACACAAACTGCTGTTGCACACAAATTATCACTGCTTAAAAATGGGCGAAGATAGAAACCGCTGCTGCTCACTATATGAGCATGGTTCAATATCAGACGCTCTTTAATTTCAGACGTTACTGACAGCACATTAATGGATTTGTAATGGATATGAGCATGATTTAATATCAGACGCGCTTTAATTATTGATGTTGCTGCTGTCTGATTTGTAACAGATATCAGACACTTTATTTAGGAAAGAATGGCAAGGATTGCCCGTTGAAACACAAACCGCTACTGCACAAAAATTATTGCTGCTCAAAAGTGGGCGAAGATGGAAACCGCTGCTGCTCAATAAATGAGCATGGTTTAATATCAGATGCACTTTAATTATTGTTGCTGCTGCTGTCTAATTTGTAACGGATATCAAACACTTTATTTAGCAAAGAATGGCAAAGATTACCTGTTGAAACACAAACCGTTGCTGTACACAGATTATTACTGCTAAAAAATGGGCGAAGATAGAAACCGCAGCTGTTCAAGCTTAAAGATCACACACTAAGGTTTGACTTCCTACGTGGCTCTGGGTCCCACTCTTACACCGTTCGGTCGGATTCTTTGATCTATTTTCATCTTCCGTTTCCCGTTTTCTTTTCCACTGCACTCTTCTGACTCTCTGACAGTTACGGTCACTGCAACTTCCACCCAATGCTGTCACACTCGTTGATAATGAAAGCGACAGGTTAAGTTTGAATTTAAATTTTGAATCTGCCCCTCCCGCTCAAGCAGAAGCAGCAACAGGAGGATTTCTAGTGCAAGATTTCTCTGCAGAGCATGTCGCAGAAACTGAAGCTGATTTGGTGTACTCCTGGCCTGTGCCAAGATGGGAGCTTTGGAACAGAGTGTGGACATCCATCAAACTAAAGCGGCATTTTTATCAGATATTACAGTTCGAAATCCTCTGGTAGACATGTATGAAAAATGCGGAAGCACAAACAGGGAACGTGAACTATTTGAGCGGATGCCTCAAATAAAGCGGTCTCATGGAATGCTATGATTGCAGGATATACACAAAATGTGTTCACTGAAAAGGATTTATAAACTTTTAACTAAATGCAATTGGCAGCCGTAAAGCCAGCCCTCGCAACCTTTGCCAGTATTCCTCCAGCCTCTGCCAAAATGGGAGCTTTGGAACATGGCATGGACATTCATCCCAGGAAAATGAATAGAGGAATTCTGTCAGATGTTGTAGTTGCAATTGGCCTGGTAGACATGTATGCAAAAATGTTGAAGCATTGACAAGGCACGAGAACTGTTTGACAGAATGCCTCAAAGAAATGTTGTTCTCATGGAAAGCCCTGGTTGCAGGATATTACCAAAATGCATCCGAAGACATCAAATTATTAAGGTTCTTATTATTCTTTATTGCATGTTTTCATGATTGAAAGCTATCACTTAAGGTATGGGTTCTTTGATATATAAGAATGTTTGAGATTCTATCATGGATTCTTTAATCTTTAAGTATAATATTTTTTCAAAAGAGATGAATCTCCTAAGTCTTTTATAGGCTTATTATTGAGGTAAACACATTGATGAAACCATTACGATATCAATGATGTTACATTTTATATTCAAAATTATTTCTATTGATAATCCCTTCGATTTGTATGTTTAGTTTAATAAGTTAGCTATAAATATTTGTGATGCTAATGACCAAGTTGTAGTATATGATGATTCATTCCTTTGGTTTGTAGCATTCCAAAAATTAGATACAAAATATGCTAAGAGAGAAGTTCTAACAAAAGAAGATGAATAAACTAATAATAAAGTCAACTTAGCATTATTTATTAATAAATTTGCTAGTAGATTTATTAATGAATTTGGTTATAGAAATGAGTCTCATATAGCATGTACAATGAATGTGATAAAAATTAGAGAGCCTTCAATATGAAAAACTAGGTCCTTCACATGTGGTGCCTCAACTTTCCATATTAGCTTTAATGATCTAAATGATGGTTTGGGCTACATATATGACTCAAGTGTATATGATTTTTTCTATTTTGATCATAGCATTAGTTTTTCCTGGTCCAATAATATTTTACAAACATTAATTTAAAGCTAACCAAATTGATAGTAGAAGTAATATTTGGATCTTTGTGCAAATGAAGAAGATAAGCTACACATTTTAGGTGACCTATAGAATTAACCCAATATAGTTTACTTAGAGAATTTTTCTATATTTTATGAGAATATTTATATTTTAGCTAGGAAGTAATTGCATTATAATGAAAAAAATGGGATAACTAATCTAAATTTTTGTTTTTGATTTAGGGAAGTATTAGTTGTATGTTTTCCTATAACCTTTAGGCACAAGAGGTCTTGTAAAGGATAGTGTATCACATTTTTTGTATGGGTCATTTTAGCTTCATATGTATGCTAGAATCTTCTTAGTCACAATTGCATGTCTCTAATATGTGGGAATGTTGTTCATTGCAAGCCTTTAAGTTTTAAGTTTCTCTTTCTTTTATGTTTAATTTATATTTGTACATATGTAATTCTTGTGCATTTTAGTTTGTGGGCTTATTTTATTCTTCTCCCTATCTTCTTGATTTGGTATGCTCTATTAGAGACTTCTAGATTCTTGTTGTACCTTTTGGACATTTAAGTCCCTAACAAGAGGTGTTGTTGACATCCATTCTTGTAATAACCTATTTCTATCTCTTTATAGTGTTTTGGCATGCTTAACATTGACAATCAATCCAAAAAATCAAATTAGGGTTTCATCCTTGTGTCTTTACCTAGCTATATGATTGATACCCTTTTTTATTTGTTTCCCCACATACGTTTATTAAATATTTTATGATTTTAATAATATTTTATGTTATAATGATGGTGGAATATTATAGCAATGCCTAAGCCCCTACTTTTCCCCATGTAGTTTATTTCTAATTGACCATTGACTTATTATGATAGGTGAAAAATTATTTTTGTATTTGCTCTACAAGACACTCTCACTTTTGTGTTGGCACATTAGTAAATTTGTACAAAGTCACATGTATTCTCTTTACTCTATACATGAACAAAAATGGTTGAATTCTTTGTTGTGAATTCTATCATTTATCCATTCAAAAAAGAGTTGTTTGTAGTTTTATTTTCTAGATGTCATGGACTTAAGGGTCAAATAGTTATTGGTCAAGATGAAAGTAGGTGGATGCCTAATTGGGCTTGCATTATAAAGGAGTAATTCCAAATATAGCCAAGTGGCCCAATGATTTATGTTTTGTGGAATTTATATTTATTAGATGTTATCCTTTGTGAAGGGAAAGGAGAGTGTGACATGTTCTATTTTTTTAAGAAATGAAAAATTGGCTAAACAAGTGGATTGTAACTTCAATGATTATGTTTCATCCTAAAGTGAAGAGATTACATTAGTAATACATTTGGTGTATGTATTGCACTTTCACTATATTTTTTATCACAATTGTGGCTCCACAAATCCTAAAGACAACACAAAAACCTAATTCTAGTGAATGTTGAGATTGGTTTGTGGGATAAAGTTATGATTAGATAGTAGAAACAACAAAAACTATATATAAGAATTGGAAATATTTGCTTCATCATTAGGCTCTTCTATTTCAAGGTAGGTTTTCCCAAAGGTATTTTGATAGGGAAATAAAAGAGATAAAAATAACACTTAATTCATCAACAACTAGACCTACTATATGATAACCCCTTTGTTACATCAAAAATTGAATACCCTAACAATTTCACATTTTTTTTAGGATTCTTTAGTGACCATTCCCATATCATATTTAGGGATCATTTTAACCTCAACCTTGGTCATTTTTCCTTCACCACATTACCAAATTTTCTATCGCATTTTGGTTCTTCTTACTTGTTGGAATATAGTTGTCATTGATGTCAAAAGAGAAAATCATGCAAAGGAGATAGTTGGCATGATGACAAAGGATGAATGTGAGAGTGGTGGATCTGACGGTAAATTAGGCTATAGTTTAGATATGGGTTTTTCGAGAGCATTCGAGTGATGTGCTTTGCAGATCCAATAGTTGATGAATATGCCCAAGAATTAACTATTTCTACTCTCGGGCGATATTAGGGTTTACAGATAAACCCTAATAGGTTTACAGTCATGGCGTCGTGAACATAAATTATATTTTGTCAGTGACTTGGCATTGCAGGTTGCATGTCACATGAGTAATAACTTATGTCATTCATCCTGTGGAGGTGACCGACCCCTCTACCTAGCACTTTAAAGTTATACATTTCCATCAGTTCGGTGGGACACTAATGTATTAGTAGGAGTCAAGCTGGAGTCTCTTTGAAAGCCCAAAAACTATCTTATTGATGAGACAATTCAATGTTGATAGGAGTCAAGCAGACATCTCTTTGACGACCCGATGATCATTTCATTAGCAAGACACTCGTGTATCGATACGAGTCTAGAAGGACTCTCTTCAATGGAGCAATAAGGAGTAAGGAGAGATTTATCAGTGTGAGTGAATTTTTTTGGTGGGACCTTGTTCACAGTCCCTTCAATGGTCCAATAACTGTGGTGGGACCTAGAGCTATGGCAGGACCATGAGATCACAGAAGTCTAGAACTTTAGAACCACAAATTGAGGGTTGTGAAGTTTTGGAAACCTCTAACTTACTGACCCAGCCATGATGAACGTTGATGAAGGTGGGACCCAATAGGCTGACGATGGAGTTTGGTGATGTCAAAGTTGTATATGCAACAATTTCCCACATATCCCACTGAGAATTCAATGAGGCCCGATGAAGAACTACGGAGCTAGTAGGGAACAGTGAATATTGATCCTTGGAGATCGAATAGTGCTCATTGTAGAGTCTTGGTAAGACCAGATAGTGGAAGGTGACAATGTAGACACGTGGACATATGATGACAGCATGTGGACCCCACATTGGAATGATGTATTGGGGATTTTTGTTTTCATGAGAGTGCCATTCTATCATCGATAGGACTCTCAAGGCAGTCCCTTCGATGCAGCGATGGTAACCTTCATCAGTGAAACAAAGTGATATCGCCAAGACTGTGGAGCTAGTCCCTACGATAAGGTGATGAGAGAATGGATGCCAACTGTGGGACCCAATAAGGTAAGGATGACGAACAGTCAGAGAGCGAATGAAAGGATGACACGTGGCAATGACCTTTCTAATGGACCCTGCATATGGAAAGCAGTGTATGGAGGAGATCCATGATACAAATTGTTTGGCAATTGATCCAACAGTCATCATCAGTTAGTGGAGATCAACGATGGAGATTTGAAAATCATTTATCAAATGGTTGGACTTTAAAGGTGCTGAGATGAATGAGGAATGCAAGTTCATGGTGTGAAGAGAAGATCAATGGCCCAAATTCAAAGATAAAGATTTACAACAACCATGACTATATGAATGAGGGTTTTGACTGGTAATCGACATAGAAGAAGAAATTAATTGGTCCAACTACACCAAGTGACCAATGTAAATCAAGATTTGACCTTCAAGGAAGTGGAAAAGATTGCAAAGGTGATCAAGATCGAATCAGATTGAATGGTCAAGAGAATTCATTGAGTACACAATTAGATTTTAGGATTTGACAGAGAGAACGAAGAAAAATTCTTTGTATTAGAATTAAAAGTTGTATGGCTCGATGCAGAGGTATGGTGATATCTGATAAACCTTAGCAGATGTCTTTATGATGAGTTGGATGATGGCGTGTAGCTTGATGTACAGGTAGTTTTCCGGTGAAGTTTGCAAGTGAAGGAAACCCTAGTAGAAGATTTGAGAAGATCTGGATGGTACAGAGAATCTTGAGGCAATGATTGTAGATTAGTTGAGAGAAGAAAAAGAAGATGATCATAGAATTGTCCATGGGTTGTATCTACAAGAAGAAAAGAGGAGAGATAGCTACGAGTGCAAATAGTGAATGCACACATGTGTGACCTAGACACAACATAGATAATCATCTAGGTTTTGCATTCAGGGGTGTGTTGTTGAGAGTGCAACTTCAACAACAGTAACTTGTAAGTTGCAGGGTGTGCAACAATTCATTGAATGTAATGGTGCATTTTTAGGTCATGTAGAACCAAATTGTATGCATATATGAACTTGTAATTCTATTGAGGTTGTAGCCTCATTGAACTAAGTTGTAGCTTAGACTAGGTGATTGTAGTCTCCTTAGAGTTGTAGCTCCTAAAACAAGGTGTTGTAGCATCCTTGAAGTTGTAGCTTCTAAATTAGGGATTTGAAGCTTCCTTGGGTTATAGCCCTAAACATTGTAATAGAGATTTCATTTGTGACGCTAGATTTGAGCAATAGCCTCAGGTAGTTTTTATCACCATGGTTTTTCCCATCTTGTGTTTTCCACATATATTTGGTGTTGTGGGCATGAGTGTGTTGATTGTCTATTTGCATGCTTATGTTTGCATCTTTAGTTTTCAATCTACACATTAAGATTTTAAGAAAGAAATTTGCACAAAGTATTTGAGCTAAGAAAGTAATCTGTATAAAGGTGTTTGAAGGCTAAAGTTTTAGTATCTATTGATTCACCCCCCTCTTAGTAAATCATTATGTTCTAACATTACTGACATAAAATCACATGTTAAATTTTGAATAATTTCTCTAGAATATGAGTGCAATATTCTTGAGCATTCAGATGATACTATAGTGTCCAATTAATTTCACAAAATTTAATTGTTTCTTCTTTACCATTTACCTAACATAGACAAAAGATAATACAATTATTCTATAATGTGCAATTCAATAGTTAACCTAGCATAGGCAAAAGATAATACAATTAGTCTAAACAAAAATATACAAAATAGAAATAGTAATTGTGAGTCATCCTCTCCCATTTCCTACTGGTCGAGAATCTTTTCATTTACTTTGGAGTTTCCTTCACCTTTTATTTTCTCTTTCTCTACCTCCTACTTCAAATTTTCATTTCATAAATTAGTATTTTTTATAAAAATCATTTAATTAAACATCCATGTTATCATAAAATAAGTCTTTGATAGATATCCCAACAATGAATATTAGTATACAATGGTATTCAAATTACCATGAATGCTGGATTTTCCAACCAAGTCATTGAAGGGGACTCTAGAAACACCATTCTTTTGTTGACTAGGATGACTAAACCTTGTTGGTCCCTCTGGGACCCCATCCTATCAGCTTGCAATCTCATGATTACTCTTGGGAATAGCAGATCTACTCACATGTATAGAAATGGAAACAAAGTAGAGGATGCACTAGCTAACCTTGGCGCTTTTACTCCAAATTTAGTTATTTGGGATAATATCTCTCATATCCATGGGCATGTGTGTGAGTTAATTAATAATGATGTCAAAGTACTAAAAAAAGAGAGATTGAGCTAGATCTCTTGCTAGCTCCCTTAGTCATTTGTCACAACTTATAATTATGGAAAGTTACCCTCTCTAAGCAGTCTTTTCATAAGCCTTTCTATTCTTGGCTTTATTATTCTTCTTGACATTTCTATAGAACTCTTTCTCTTGCTCTGTTGTCAACAAATTTTTCCTTGGGAGCAAGTTGGTCTAGGATGAACCTGTCACTTGTGAGGTGTGGAAGCAAGATAGGGAGATTTGTCCTATTATTCAACGAGGTAAATTAGCCTCATATGTGGATGGCATGAAGGGGAATGACCCCAAGTTGTCTGTTGAGTTTTCTAACTCCCTAGAATGGTGACATTGTCACCATTGGTGGGTGCTCCTTCCTTGTGAACACTGAGTTGATTACTAAGGTGATGGGAATTTCATTGGATGATGCTTACATTCCTTGAAAGCCTAAGGGTCACTACCAAAAAGATATGGAGAGGTTTATGAAAGAACTTGGTGAAAAGGTTAACAGACTCCAAAATAGTTTCAACAAGGCTGACCTTCCCGGGGTGTGGAGTAAAATTGCGGAAGTGTTGATGAGGTATGTATCATTAGAGGGTCATTTCCATCATTTTCATGCCCATATCTTTCCCATGCTTAATCGTTTATGCTATAATGTTAAAATGAACTTTTCTTTCTATATTTTTTCTTCTCTTGAACAATCCATTAAGAATGTCTAGGGTAAAAGTAAAATTATCCCCATTCACCAGGGCTTAATTTTCTACCTTTTCCATCAACAAACCACTCTTTTACCCTCCCTGGTCACTGTCAAGAGGAGCACTTTGGTTATCCAAAATCCTGCCAACCCCCTAAGGGCCCCATTTCCAATTGTACCCTTGGTGAAACCCCTTCCACCACTTGCCATATCACTAGATCCTAGGGGAAAATTCCTATTAACGAGGAAACCCCTCCTGACCCCATTAAAAGTGTATTTCCTGAGACCACTCCTATTTCTACCTCTGGCTCTGATAATTCATATAATTCCTGATGAAAAGTCATGGAAACCTACCCTTGGCGATTCCCCCGTGTGTTTCCCTAGTCATGTTGAGGTGTCTTCAATGTCCCCAATACCCCCCTATCATTAACCCTTCTAGTCCCCAAAAATCCCCAAAAATATGCATTAATTTGGATGGGACCTCTATTGAACCCAATGTGGGTAATGATATTTGTGCCTCTTGTGATCCCCTTCAACATAAAATGAATGAAATTTTAGCAATTGTCAAAGTCCAGAATGACATCCTAAAGTGGCTTCTGGGTCAACTCATTATTGCAAAGGAAAAATTTTAGGTGCTAGAAAACAAGGTGCTTAATCAACTAGCTCAATGGCCGAGTGAGGTTGAAGACGATGGGTGTTGGGATATGCTTTCCTCCCTTTCCAAATCATTTGACAGATGAGCTAATTAGAACAAGGATATGGAAGATCTTAGAGCCCTTATGGGCACGAATGAGGATAAAATGAAATTATAGGAGGAGATTACTACTATTCATAGCAATGAAGAAAAAATTATGCAATTTCTTTAAGAGATTATTGATTACAACAAGGATTCTATGAAGAATACCACTACAACCATCCAGGTCTTTCAACAAGAGCTAAGGAACAGTCATGAAAAAAGAGTGGATTAGGGTGGTCTTGATGATAGTCACGTGTAGAAAAAAGGCAAGGTGGTGGGCAGTTCAGCTCTAGACACTACCGTGGAGACCTAGTCTATTCAAAGGGGACCCCTATCATTTGATGAGAAGCTCCAATTCTTGGCTAAGGAGTGATAGGAAATTAGTGGTCTCAAGATTCTGGGAGACCAGTAGCTCAGTTTCGGTCCCTTGTTAGTTTTTCTCTATGTGCTATTTTTGTTTCTTAGGTTGGTTGGTTTGTAGCTATTTCTTTTTTTTTGCTTTCTCGGTCTTTCACTTCTCATGATCCCCTCATTTGGCCTCTATGGCCATTTTTTAATGGGTACGGGTCCTTCCCATTTTAATCTAATAAAAAAAAAGATATTAGAAGTGATCTCCATTGCACTCTATGCATCTAATTTTATAAAGCCAACATGATATTCTAGATTGCCAAAAACTCAAATAAAAAATAAAACTAATGAAATTTTCTTGAAAATAGAAATAAAGCCTTGTTCTGTCATGCAAGTCTAACATGGTGCACATTATTATAGTGACTCCTATTTTTTGTACCACTTCATTCAGTGTGATCGATAATCTCCACATGAAAATTATCCATATTTAAAATGATGGGTGTAGTTCATATCCCTCACAACTTCTCTTGCAATCATCTTGGAGATAATTTTTTTTGCAATGTGGCAATCAACACATACTCAGAGGTTCTTCATAGCTCTAATAGTTATTCTAAGGGTTGTGTCCCACAAACCAAAAATAATTTCTAAATTTTCACTATGGTGGCAAAGAAATGATTGTTTTTCTTCCTTTTCCATATCACTAAGTAAATGTCTTGAATCTCAGAAACACCATATTGCCTTAATCTCCCAAACGATGTCCCAAATTTACATATAGATCTATTATGTCCATGAATGTAATATATTTCCTACATAAAAAATAACATACCATTTTATGGCCTTCAAACCAACTACATTCGAGGTTTTGTTTAATTCCTTTATCTTTCATCAATCTCCTTACCATTTGAACCTCATGCCACTTGCCCACTTTTCTATATATGTTTGAGAGAATAACATAAATCACAACATTTTTAGGATCTAAATTAAAAAGGAGTGCCATCATAAATTAAAGAGCTCTTAATTTTAATTAGGACATGTGATTATATTTAAATTTGCTATAGATGTGGGTATTTATAAATTTGATTTTACTCAAGATCTCAAGTTTAGATTCAACACTTCTTTGTTCCTAAAACTCCTAGTGGATGTGAGGATCCTTTTAATGTTAACATAACTGGAATTCTATTTTTTTATAGGGGCAACATTCAAACTCCCACTTAGAGGATAGGCTTAAGTGCATGTTTAACTCTAGTTGTAGTCAATTGATGACTTAGATTTCACTCAATAGAATAATGAATAGGGATTTTTCTTGACTTAGGATTATTTCCTCTTAGGGAAATGTTTCCATTAGAGATTTACTCTAAGACATCCATAGTCAACAATTTTCTTGAGGAATTGATGGTTAGTAGTTATTAAGACTTGGAAACAAAATTAGGCTTCAATATTACAAAGGAATCTAGTCTCAAAGGATAGGATTGATAGAGAAATTATCATGAAGGGACTTAAAGACTTATTATAATTAATTCAAGAAAAAATCTTAAAATCTTAAATTATTTAGACTTTAGATCATTGAATCTTGCAAAGAGCCACAAGATAATGGATTTAGTCTAGGCTATTAGAATTTTCCTCAAAGAGTTATGATAATACTTCCTTTTATGATTTATCCATAGGGTTTATACAATTATCTCTTAACAAATCTTGATAATTTACAAGACTTGATTTATATCTAGGGTATATGCTCAATTGATGACATAAGAGAATTACTTACCAAATTTACGAATTACATAAATACTACACTTTAGCATCTAACCATCCATGACTCTAATTTTCTAGATCATTCCCTCTAGGTCAAGTACACTTAAGTAGATAGGCTCACTAACTAAAACATTATAGAATCATGTCACTTGTCTTATAGATTAACCCAAATAATAATATCACACAAGCCTTGTACTAATTAACCTTCTAGGAAGTGCATACAAGCCTTAAGTAATCTATATCACACAATAGAATCATAGTATTAAAAAGCTAACTCTATCTTTGAGGCGATGGGTCAAATTTTACACGGCTAGTTTACACAAAGTATTATAATCTTTAACTATTAACATATCCTTTACAATTCTCTAGACATTACAACTTAATGCCTTAAGAAAAAATTAATAACAAGTCTCTTGATTCTTAACCAATAATTTGATGATTGTCAATTGTCACCCAACAATCCTTAATGCTTCCTACTGCACATCTTTGATGGAGTCCTTAAGAAAATCTACCCCTTTCTCCTATAAACATATTGGGTAAACACATATCACAAAGTTCATTATAATAGTCAAATATAATTGTAGTTAGATTCATGAATTTAGAGATAATATGCATTCATCTTTATTGTAAAAAAAGTTATTCATTGATTCATATAATGTAGGAACATGCGTTACCAATTTAGTATTAGAATGTAGAGTATTTTGCTTGGGTGCTAACCCAAGTATAATGCCTACTTTTCCTCATATGCACCATTACAATGACATGTTCAACTTCATAAGGATTTTACTGAGGTGTGTGGCCTTTTAGAGGTCTTCAACCCATTTGATCAAGGTATAGTGATTCTAGAATCTAAGCAATTTTGTAGATAATTTCTAGAACCAATCCAAGAGAACCATGGAATCCACCAATTAACCAATCTAGGAAAATTATGACATCCACCCATTAGCCAATCTAGAACTCAATATCACTAGGTTGACCAATTGACATATGCACAAGCACGCATACATATAGACACAAACATGTCTCTAACATTTGAGTCACAGTTACATTCAACATAATTTGGGGGGTTACAACCACTCCAATGGGCCCTAACACATATTAACAAGGAAATACCTTGATCACAATGTAACACCTTGCTATACCAAATCAACACTATCCAACCTTAAACAAACATAGCAATCATCCGAAGAACACCTTGATAATCAAAGCAACACCTCACTATGGAAAGACATGCTATTCAACTTGTAATAGAGATATAAAATATCCCATCTCTACTAGGATGACCATTATTTGGATTTTTGAATCACCAAAATGACCACTATGTTACTTTATGCATGAATGACCATGGAGCTATTGTCTCTGTAAATTGGTGACTATACAACTCCATTGAGGCCTAAAGGATGATCAACAATTTACTCCACAAAGTCATCCTTGTGGCTATATCAAATGTATATTGTACTACAATAGATCAAACTCATACATGATGATCCCAACATTGACATGAAACCCATGAATTCGTAAACATAGAATGACATTCACACAACAACCACATTGAGAACTCTAGCTTGAACATATATCACCACAATTTAATAACGTCACTAATCACATACACATAGTGCACATCCATAATATATTATTTCATCAATTTCTACCTAAACATATACCTCATCTAAACCTTCCTCAACTCTCCTAATCTCATATACTCTTCACTAATTTGTATGATGAATTGTAATGTCATATACTCATTGCTAATTTGTATGATATACTCTTCGCTAATTTGTATGATGAATTGTAATCTCATATACTCATTGTTAATTTGTATGATGAATTATAACTACAGTTATGGTATCAAAATTAATCCAAAATTGAATATATAGGTTTTATGAATATATAGCTACATTTTGCATACACGTCTACCAGAGCAGTTCCAAAGCTCCCATTCGGTACAAGTTGGGAGGATACTGGCAAAGGTTGTAGAATTCGGCTTTACACCAGCCAATCGCATTTGGTTGAAAGCTTCTAAAGCCTTTTCAACAAATACATTTTGTTAATAGGCGTTCCATGAGAACAACATTTCTTTGAGGCATTCTGTCAAACAGTTCTCGTGCCTTGTCTATGCTTCAACATTTTTGCATACATGTCTACCAGGACAGTTGCAACTACAACATCTGACAGAATTCCTCTATTCATTTTCCTGGGATGAATGTCCATGCCATGTTCCAAAGCTCCCATTTTGGCAGAGGCTGGAGGAATACTGGCAAAGGTTGCGAGGTCTGGCTTTACGACTGCCAATTGCATTTAGTTAAAAGTTTCTAAATCCTTTTCAGTGAACGCATTTTGTGTATATCCTGCAATCATAGCATTCAATGAGACCGCTTTATTTGAGGCATCTGCTCAAATAGTTCACGTGTCGTGTCTGTGCTTCCGCATTTTGCATACATGTCTACCAGAGGATTTCGAACTGTAATATCTGATAATAATGCCTCTTTAGTTTGATGGATGTCCACACTCTGTTCCAAAGCTCCCATCTTGGCACAGGCCAGGAGTACACCAAATCTGCTTCAGTTTCTGCGACATGCTCTGCAGAGAAATCTTGCACTAGAAATCCTCTTGTTGCTGCTTCTGCTTGAGCGGGAGGGGCAGATTCGAAATTTAAATTCAAACTTAACCCGTCGCTTTCATTATCAACGAGTGTGACAGCATTGGGCGGAAGTTGCAGTGACCGTGACTGTCAGAGAGTCAGAGGAGTGCAGTGGAACAGAAAACGGGAAACGGAAGATGAAAATAAATCAAAGAATCCGACCGAACGGTGAAAGAGTGGGACCCAGAGCCACGTAGGAAGTCAAACCTTAGTGTGTGATCTTTAAGCCAGGCCTCAATATATGAGCATGGTTTAATTTCAGACGTTACTGAAAACACATTAATGGATTTGTAACGGATATCAGACACTTTATTTAGCAGACGTTACACACAAAACTTAACACATTCGAAAGAGAGAATATAAAGAGACAGGGAAAAACAAAGAGGCCGTTGGGCTTCAACTTCCAACACTCTCAACTCCTGGCTATAGAAATGAAATAGAATTGTGTTTAAATTAAAAGTATTTTCCCTCACTAAGAATCCCCTCTCCTCTACACTTAATCTTGAATGCTCATTACATATTTATATACCCAATTCAACTTATTTAAATTTAATTTACGCAGAAAAGAAATGCTGTCTTGTGGACTGCTATGATTGGGTTTCTTGTCCAGAATGGAAATTTTGAAGAGGCTGTGAACTTCTTTCAGAAAATGCCTGAACGCAACATGGTTTCAACAATACAATGATTTTGGGCTTTGCACAAAATGGGCACTTTGAGAAAGCCCTGAAGCTATTTCACATTATGGCTAAATGGAATGTAATCTCATGGACTTCTATGATTGTTGCTTATGCAAAGAATGGTGATGTTAAAGAGGCCTTAAAGTTTTTTCAGAAAATGCCTGAACGAAATGTAGTCTCATGCAATGCGACGATTGTTGGATTTGCACAAAATGGATTTCTTGATGAGGTTTGGAAGCTCTTTACGAAAAATCCATAACCAAATGTAGTGACTTGAAATGAGATGATAACAGAAATTTTGTGCAAAAAGATCTTTTATGAAGCCATAGAACTCTTTAGAGAATGCCAAAAGAAATGTGGCTTTCTGGAATGCAATAATTACTGGTTGTGCCATCCATTGATATGATAAAGAGGCCATTCATTTTATTTAAATAACAGTCTGGAAAAACCCAAACCATGTTACTTTTGTTGGAGTGCCATCTGCTTGCTGCCATGTAGGCCTAGTAAATGATGGCATACTATACTTTCATTGCATATACTAGTTATACAAATCACCCCTATAGTAGACCACAATTACTAAATGATTAAACTAATTGGTAGTGCTAGTCACCCAATTGAGGCACAATAATTTATTAAAATAATGTTGTTAAAACCAAATCCTACTGTGTGGGTATCTTTCCCTAGTTCATTTACAACCTACGCAAATGTAGAGGTAGAAAAACATGTTGTAGAACACTTATTTTGGTTGGGTTTGAATAATTCTACAAATTATCTCCTTCTCTTAAAAATATATGCAGTAGTCGATAAGTGGGATGACATTAACAATGTTAGAAAAATCATGAAAGAGAGAAATGTCAAAAAAGAACTAGGGTGCAGCTAGATTGAGGTCAATGGAAAAGTGGATGATTTACTTGAAGGATGCATATGATGGCTACATTTTATGGCTAGATCTTGAAATAAGATTTGTGATACATGGTGGGGAAATGAAGTTAATTCTTGTGTCATTTAAAGGGAAATAGGGAATTGAGTTTACAATTATGATATACAATTCAACTGAATTTGCAATTATAAATAGCTTCTAGATCATCAAAGAGCATTCTAATATGTGTTGATTTCTTCTGCGCTACTGATTTCATTGCCAAATTTTTTGTACAAGTAATTACTATAAGGAATAAACTATTGAATTTACCCATTTGAAGGATATATGGTGGTTATTTGGGAATTTAATACATGTATATTTAAAGTTTGATACATATATGTTTTAGTGATTCTATTAAGTTTATATAGATTTTATAGAAAATATTGGTGAATTGTTATCTAAAAAGTTTCTTACTTTGAAATCCATTTTTTGGAATTCCTCATTATCTTTCTAATTAGGTCTTGCATCCACTCTTTTCTCTACTTGATCCATCCTATAAATTAAAGTATCTAGAGTGGAATATTGAAGAGTAACAAGGGAGGATTGAAGGCCACCTTGGTGTGTATTTTAGAGTGAGTATGAGAAAGACGAAGGATGTAAGAGGTGATTTGGTGAGGAAGAGGCATAGAAAAAGAAAGATAATTGTATGCATGGAGGTGGATAGAGATGTAAAATGATGGATGTACCCATGGCATGGAATGGGGTGTAGATGTAGGGATGGAATGACTAATAGGAGTAGTGATAAGTTGGGCAGAGGTGGATAAGATAGGCATGGAGATGTGTCTTCAAGAGAGATAGAGCCATATTGATGAGGGAATGTGGAGAAGCATTAACATTATGTGGTGGAACACTAGTAGTGCTAGTATTATGAGGATGAGTGGTGGTGGAAGGAAAATTAGTAGAGGAGGGATCAATAGTAGAAGTTAGAAAGGAAGATACAATTATCACAGTAGATTAAGCAATCTTAGCATTAATTGCTTGCAAGATCTCTAATCCATATGGTTTGTTGATGGACACATTATGAATCATATTAGCTAATTTTTTAGGATTTCCGACTTTATCCAAAATAGCAAGCTCATTAGTGATGTAGAGCCAAGGTGAAGATCCAACTCAACAATGCAAAAACAATTCTAAAACAAAGAACTCTCATTTGAATTCCTTCAACTTGCTAGGCATCAACTCACCCTCAATGGGTCTTATTCCTCCAATCTGCAAAACAACTACAAGTCTTCACCAAGACCCTGAAAAAACCTTGAACATCCATCTAATAACAAGTCAGATCATTTTAAAATGTTCTTCAAGTCTGATTCATTTTGAACATCAAAACTCAACAATTGACCTTGTTTCCCTTGTAGTAGTGGAAATCTAGTTTTTTAGTGTTTTCAAAAACTCCTGCCAAAACACCAAGAAAAATAATTATGGATTCAAGGAACCATTTCAGGGTAACACAACATACTAAGAATCTGGACACACTTCTTTTGAACCAAATGCTTCCAAATCTGCTTTTTCACTATTTTAAGCCCCAAATTAGTCTATTTTTGCAAAGAGACTTCCCTTGAATCTTCTCACCAGGCCCCCAAACCAAAAAAAATTCTTGAGGAATGATCCAAAACCATAGATTTCTAGGTTTTAGGCCTCCAAGTGCACAAATAAATCCCAAATCTAAAAACCCTACAAAAAGCACAATAAACTAGGGTTTTAGAGTACCCTTATTGAAAGTTCACTCTCCCAATCACTCCCAACCAAACTAATTGCTCAAACACATCAAATTCAGTCCCCCCATGCTCAAAAAACTCTTACTTGCCTTTGTATAATGCTACAACATCAAATCACAGGTCAGAGTCTCCATTTCCAAGTGAAAAACACACATTTCCAGCCCTTCTTTTCAACATTTCACTTAAAATCCAATCCCTTGCACCTTCTACTCTTGAGGAATCATTTCCTACACCCTACCAAATCATCCCACTAAGTCGCATTCGCATACAGTAGGTGGGATACGATCTAAACCATCAAAACAACCTCAAACCCCTGTCACTATTCAAGAACCCATCAAGAGAAGATTGAAGATTTAAAGATAAAGGAGAATGAAAGAACCTGAATCAAGTGACCAAAAGAAAGTTAAGACATATATCATTAGTTTCAAAGAATCATCTAATGCCAATTTTTCTTGTACGACCTATTCTCGGGTAGGAAACACATAAAACAAAGAAAATATATCAAAACAGAGTATCTCCAATGTTGTTCTTTATTTCCCTTGGCTTCAACAACCAGATTTCGAGCCTCTAAAGGGCTTTAAATACATTTTGAAACAAGTTTCCAATGGGTAACTTCCCCAACTTCCTTATAACAACAATTTAAAACACTAATAACCTATTACAAGACAAAAGTTGACAACTTAGAATATTAACTTTGTAAACAATAACCCACTTCCTCTAAGGGACCTTTCCAAGTGGTTTATTACATTTCAAGTGGTCTTTTGAGACATTATTTAGACCAACAAAACTTTGAACACTCCCTAAATACCCAAACTTCACTCTATTACATATCAATATAGCAAATTTGGAAACATGGTTGTAGGTGGTCCTGCACCAATTAGTAAAATCTTGGTTGGCCACATAAGCGTCATGGTCATAATCTTGGTTGTCCTCTAAGTTGTTCTCAACTCAAGCATCAAAATAGTTCTAAGTCTTAATACCATGGCAATAGGTTTGATTTGGATCTACATTTCCACTACTCCATATTCAATCTAATAACAATATCGAAGCTAGGTCACTGTTGCAGTCAATGTCAAGAAGAGCTAATATGACAACATTCTAGATGTACTATTGTTGAGGTTCATAAAAACCTATAAATAACTTGATGTGCTTTAGCTCATTTTTGTGATGCGCATGCCCATTTTGGAGAAAGTCCCAAGGAGAGCTTTCTAATATGACCATAGAGCCTCTAGCGAACTTGCATATTGTCATGCCTAGCCTTTCACCTTTAAATCAAAATAATGCCCAACAATGGTAGGTCCAAAAAATTGTTCAAACCCACATTCAAAAATGATGTAAATGCCTAAAAGATTCATTGCTTTTCATCAAAAGGTCATTGAGATGCTTGTTTGTGCAAAGGACTATTGGTATAGGGGAGTTTCTATATCTTGTTTTGACCTTTGTGTTGTTTGTCTTTATTTTTCCTTATTTTCTCTCAAATACATCAATATGTACATGTTTTCTTGGAGCCCACATGTTGGCGAGGAAAGAAATTCAATGTTGCAGATTGCTTTGTTTTGGAAAAACCTTGTTTGTTTGAACACGTGTAATCCTGCAAGTGGATGCTTTCATGGAGCCAAATTCCACAACCTTTGTCATCATCCTCCTTTCTTGTGCAAAATGGGAACTTTGGAACATGATATGTAAATCCATCAATGCATAATGGAAGGGGTTTTTTTGTTAGATATTATAGTTGGAAATTATCCGGTAGACATGTTTGCAAAATGTGGAAGCATAGACAAGGCATGTGAACTATTCAACAAAATTCCTCAAAGAGATATGTCCTCATGGATTGCAATCATTGCTAGAAATGAGTAAAATAAATTTGTTGGAAAGGCTTTAGAAACTTTCAAGAAAATACAGTTATTAGGTGTCAAGCCAAATTCCACAACCTTTGCCAGCATCCTCCCTACCTATACCAAAATGAGAGCTTTGGAATAGGGTATGGACATCCATCAAAGCATAAGGGATGGGAGATTTTTGCCAAATGGTATTTCATTCAGGTAGATTATAAGCGTCATTGAAATATGATTTTGTTTAACACAATGATTGCAGGATATGCGTGGAATGGGTATGTTGTTGAAGATGAAGAGCCATTTGAGAGAATTTTTGAAAGAGATACAGTGTTATGGAGTTAACTAATTTTAGGGTATGTGCAGAATATGATGATTTAGGACTTGTACAAAAGAGATACTGCTATGAAGCCATTGAGCTCTTACAAAATATGCAATTGATGAATGTAAAGCCAAATTCTAACACCTATGTAAAGTCACACAATCATTGGTAACACCTCAACACACAAACAAAACAAAAGTGCATGGGTAATGCCAAAGACTTATGATTTAGAACTAGACTTACATTAACATAATTTGGGAGATTAACAGGGGATCAAGCATGATGAGCTCATGAAAAGGCTACTATATTGAAAACTAGGATTATTTGAAGTATATACATTTATGAAAAGCCAAAAGATGAAAAGGAGACTCAAAAAGCCATATTTTATATTTATGATATGAAGTATCAATATGAGATGTAGGCTAGTTAGAGTGTCTTCTATTGTATTGAAAGGTGGATTTAGAGGAGGAGGAGATCCCACTGATTGAGGTGATTGGACTCAAAAATGAGTCTCAGATGGGTATAGGATGAAGCACATGCATTCTCAATTGTAAAGTATTGTACTAGATTGACAAACCTCATAGAATTTAATCAAGATTTATGATAAGTTATGAATAATCTCATTGCATTTCACCACTAGGGGTCATTAAAGTATTGAGTAGCTTCACTTAGCTTGACTAAAAGGTAAAAATTTGGTTTGTAGTGAAAAGGACATAAGTAATCAAGGGAGTGTAATTTGATGGGATCAAAGTACTTGTAGATGATGAGATTAGGGCTAAAAGGCAATGATTGTGTCTAGTAATAGAATGTTTAACTTTGTGTATAATAAATGAAGATGTGTCTAATGGCGTTGATATTTCTTATTGGAGGATCTCACAACTCCCTTGGCTTTGATCTCTCTCATTGGGGGATCTCGCACCTCCCTTAGCTAGGTTGTGTTCTCGATCTTTAGTTATTTTGGACTGTGTTATTTCATTCTTTTATCTCTTTTCCTTTCTATTTTCCTACTTCTCCCCTTTGAGGGACGATCATATATGCTTTTGGTTATATGTTTTGTATGTTTCTAACTTTAGTTTATGTGCTAGTGCCCCATAATAGATTCCTGGAAGTTAATTCATTTTTGAAAACCATGGTTCGTTAAAGTCGGATTATGGGCTCGTCATTTCACAGTATGCTGATATCACCGACATAATAGAAATAGATGGTAACACAATAGATATTATCACCAACATACTATTCTATATTAGTTATTTTTCAAATACTAAATATATAGAGGGGGGAGAGAGGGAGAGAATGAGAGAGGGAATGATAGAAAGATAAAGATAGAGATAGAGATACGAAGTGGTATATAGAGAGAAGTAGAGAGAAAGAGAGATACAGGTAGAGAGAGATGGAGAGATAAGAATGTAGAGATAGAAGGAGAGACGAAAGAAGAAATATGGAGAAACAAAGATAGAGAGGCAAAGCATTATAGGTATAGAGGTCTAAGAAGAGGGAGAGGGAGAGAGATGGACGGATAGAGAGAGGGGGACATTTCTAGAGATAGAGGGGGAGAGATCAACTTGACTTGTTTGTGACATCTTCTCATAAATCTTACCAACAATCATATTACAAACAACCCAGCCCAAGATTGTCAAAGAGAACTTCAAATGTTATAAGGATCAACATTGAATTACATGAAAACATTTTGTTGCTTGGTCTCCTCAAGTGAGATCGTGATCCAAAATATACTTTCATAGGTGCAACACTTAAACATGTACCAAGAAAAAATGATATAGAGGATGGTCTAGAAACAGAGGGGTAACTATAGCTTCTTATTATTCAGGTTCAAACATTTAGGAAGATACCATGCAAACACGTTATTTAATGAATCCAAGTTAAACAGGTTATATAGATGCACCAGCTTCAGGAAATAACATGCCAGATAATGGTCAATCGCAACTCCATTTGTCAGGTGTTGCTCATTCTGCTGCTATTTAATGAATACTGCTCTAATGAATCAGGGTGTTGCATCAATTTTTCTTGGATCACACCTTATAAGCCATGCTTATAGCTCATCGAGGAATGGTGGGAACAAAGCCACCTTCCTCCAACCTACAGATTTGTTATCCAACAACCATTCTCTGTGCGGACAGACAAATAATTTAGTACATATGGGTCATCAATCAATTGGTGAAATTCCTCAATTGTATCTGCAACAGCAAATAGGGGTTCTTCCAAGCAGATTAGCATTGCAACCAGAGCAGTCACATTGTTCTAGGGGACACAGTCATTGTCAGGGTTTATCCCTCAGCTTATCTCCTAAGTAGATTTCCATAGTTCTGTTACTCTCTTGTCAAAACCAGCCTAATGATCTGGATATACATCATACAACTACTTCTCTAATCACTTCAGAAGAAAACGGAGCAATTGATGATAAAACTACAAACAAGTGGGCATTGCCAGCTTGATTTACATTATAAACGAAGTTACTCCACATGGTACATTTCTTCTTGACTGAACAATGCTTACACAGAACCATTCTCATGCATGAAGTATGCAATGCATGGATGGTAAAATACTGGACTTCCAGTGGCACTGGGAATTTATTTGTAATATTTTTGTGAGTGTTGGTCCGCAAAGGTCCAGTTTCTTAAAACAAATATAAATGTTATATTATTCCATGATGGTGAAGCCATCCGTCCTCTGAACATGTCCCTTGTTCCTCAAATAAATGATTTAGAATATTCTAATAATGAATGTGCAGTTTATTTGGATATTCTAATGTGCTATGAATTCATCACATTTTTATGTGTCCTAAAGGTGAAATAGGCATAATTTAAGTTGGGAATCATTTCTTTTGAGGATAAAGATAAAACAAAGATGGTTCTATTCACTTGAATAATTTATAGGACAACATCTTTTATGATTAGAAGATGTCGTATTTAATGGTTGAGGTGTATATCTAGCCAAAAACATGTGTAATTCAAGATGAAATGAAGTCGAAGGTAGCCGCCAATTATGTTTCTGCCGAAGTTTTTTTTTGTGTAGAGTATCAATTTATTGTACGGATTTATTCCATTCTGCATTTTTGTTTGTTGTCCCAGGGAATTCCGGGTCAGAAGTTTTTCACTTGCATTATGATTAAAATTCAGAAGTTCCTAAAGAAAACAGCTTTCTTACATTCACTAGAAATAGCTTTATGATGTCACATTCACTATAAACAGCTTTCTTACATTCACTCGAAGTAGCTTTACGTTATCAAATTCATTGTAAACAGCTTCCATGTTGTCACAGGGTCATATTTCAATGGGGTTAAGAAGTCCCATTTAACTTGGATATTCTGTCTATAGCAGTAACATGCTACATGTTTGATCAAAACCAGAAAATAGAGAACAGAGAGTTTACCTACTCACACTCAGGGGAAACAACTCACAAACGGTAACACAATGTTAGTTAGGAGCTCCATACTCCTTGTATGTTTTTGGTGAGTTGTCTATTTTTTATTTCTGACATATTTCATTCTGCATCTTCTAGCTGTTATATGGAATTCCTGCAATTACAATGTTACAACATTTGCATGAGCATTAAAAATTTAAAAAAAGCATAAAGGAAACAGGTTACTTACTTTCAAGTATCAACAAATTAGAAGTAGCTTACTTACTATTACTTTCACTAGAAACAGTTTATTTGCTATCACATTCATTAAAAACAGCTTACATACACCACTAGAAACACCATATTAATGTTACACTATCATATAGAGCAATGAATGATAAGAACCTGATCCATATAACTTGGGTTGTTCAGCGTAAAACAATAATAGTTTACACCTATACCTCTGACCGAGATAAGTAAACAGAATACAGGCAGCTTGCCACAGAGATTTCCTAGAAACAGCGTATATACTATCATGTAATTGCAGAACAATGGTGATAAGGAGCTGCATGCACTTGTATATAAGTGTATAGTGATAAGGGCACACGTTATCAGCAATTATTAGAAAACAGAATGCATCATATCACTTTGGTATACAAAAGTAAATCCTTTTCCAGGGATCACATGGTGTCTTTCTGGCGCTGATTATCATTTATGTGGTTTCTATGCTAAGATTTGCTGTCATAAGCTATCCATTGAACATAGATGCGATTTAAGATGGGTTGTGTTGGAACATCTTGAGTCAAGGATCAAGATGCTCTTTACCCATTACCTCTAAATGTCGTTTCCTTGATCACATTGATATCCATTGTTTTCTTTTGGTTCATAATCCGATTGCGCCCTTCGAACTATAAATGTTATTTCTTTTGGTGCTAAATTTGAAGATTCATTGTATATTTGAAGATTTTTGAGGAAAGGATTGCGACATTTAAGGAATAAGCCACTTAGGAAGACAAATGGCAGTTGTCTTAATAAAGATCAGAGGAGCTTTGGTCGTTGGATGCATTTCAAAGGTTATGGAACTAATGAACATTTTCTTTCAAGATTTCAAAATAATTTTTTAGCAATTAAGGAATTTACAATTATATAATTAAATTTTTAAAAATATTGGTAATTATTTTTTAAGGATTAATAATATTTTGCCACAATATTTGAGAAGTAGGGAAAATTTAGTCCCACATCAAACAAACATCTTCAAATTTGAAAAATAGAGGCTTCCATTTACTTACACAAGATTCTAATTTATTTTCTTATTTTTATAAAAGCCATTGCTTCACAAAAACCAATTCTTCTTACACTTTCATGAGATCCCTTCCTTATACCCTCTACATCTAAATATAAATAGCATGGAAATGCAATCTAAGTAAGTATCCTATTAATTAGTTCCTATTATTGTAATATAAATACAAGTATAGTTCTTACAAATTAGTTAGAGCAATAGTAAACTTGAGATATTAGAATATAGAAGATTTACTTTTGATTTTAAAATACAAATTGGATAAGAAATTTAGACAATATATTGTTTATAAATGAGCGTGAAAATCTGGCATTTGTAAAGATTTTATCACAATCATTAAAGAGTGACACCATCCTATGAGAAGGTTGCATAAACTCTGTCTCTAATGCATCCCATCTGCACTGACAACATCAACTTGTCAAAGGCACCCGCATGCATTGCCTTCTATACAACCCCTCGTCAAAGTAATTCTAGAAATTATTCCACAAAACAAAGACTGTTAATTTGGTGGCTGATGTTAGAATATCTAATTTAGAGCAGCAATAGGTAGATACATTTAATGCCCAGTTAGACGAGATCCACTTTGGATCATTCTCCCCTATCGTGTTTGACAACCTTGCTAGCCAGTTATTGTTTCTGGCAATGAATTTAATTTCGGTCGATGATTTTGAAATTGGGTGGCAAGAAGAAAGTAAGACAAAAGAATAGAATGTTTTTTATTTTTCTGTAGAATTAGACAGAAAGTTTTTGTAGCAGCAAACAAGGAAGAATGTTTAGCAGAACAGAATAGAAGTTCAGGAGATCCTGCAGTAGCAGAAGACATTGATAGTGCTCTAGAATATCTCCAGCACATAGCAACACACAAAAGCTACAGTGCACCAGAATAAGCACAATTTTTTGTATGAAGAATGTACAGAGATTTAGCTTTGAGTTTTGTTTGTAGTTTTTAAATGTAATATTTTTTGTGAATGAAATAGAAAATAAAACATATATTCCTACCTCCTTGTCTTCTTGTCTCTTTGTCTATGTTTACATTATTTTCCCATCAGATTGGTATTAGAGCCCTAAGTTTTCTAGGCATTTAGTTCTTAATGCCCTAGCTTTGTTCCTATGCGTGTTGTGATAGAACTTTAGTTTTTAGGTATTTGGGAAATCCCTAGTTTTCTAGGCAGTGAAGAAAAGTCTTAGACTTTATCTAGGTATTTTTAGTTTCCCCCATTTAGCAAAATGGCTAGAGGAGACAATAGGAGTTGGAAACAACCACCTATATTTGATGGAAAAAATTATGACGTCTGAGCAAAGAAAATGAAAACCATTTTCATATCAAATGATTTGTGGGAGGTAGTTGCAAATGGGTTCACAGATGTGACTGAACCAAATGCATTTGCAACATTGAGTAATGCTCAAAAGAACTAGTTGAAGGAGACAAGAAAGAATGATGCCAAAGCCCTTAGTCTGATTGAGGCAGCCTTGACATAGGCTATCTTTCCTCGAATAGCAGCAGCTAGTTATGCAAAAGAAGCATGGGAAATATTTCAAACCACCTACAAAGGGACTGAGAAAGTTAGGTCAATGAAACTCCAGCTGCAAAGGAGAGAATTTTAGACCATGCAGATGAAGGACAACGAGTCCAAATGTTTGGATTTTCATACAAGGGCTTCCACCTTGATCAACCAGTTGAGGATAAATGGAAAAAACATGGAAGAGTAGAAGATTGTGGAGAAGAAACTTAGAAGCTTACCCACAAAATTTGACCTTGTGGTTATTTCCATAGAAGAGGCAAAGAACCTATCAACATTATCAGTTGATGAGTTAATGGGTTCACTACAAACCCATGAGTAGTGCCTAAACAGGTCTGCAAATTCTTCCCAAGAACAAGCCTTCAAAGCACAAGCTAATGTGAGAGGCAGGGGAAGAGGAAGAAATGGTAGAGAAAGAGGTCAAAGAGGCAGAGGCAGAAGCAACTCTAGAAGAGGAGGCTCAAATATTCAAGAGGAGGCCAACACCTCCCAATCACACTTCCAAAACACAGAGAAAAATAGTAGCTCAAATCAAAGGAGTCATAAGAGCAACGTGTAGTGTTACTATTGTTACAAGTATGGTCACTATGCAAGTGAATGCAAGAATAAACAATGTGACCAAGGGAGTCAAAATGCAAACATGACAAATGAGAACAAGGCTGAAAATGAAAAATAGTCACAAGTTTTTATTGCATGCAATCTTGCAGAACAAGGTAGCAATGAAGGTTGGTATTTGGACAGCGGTTGCAGCAACCATGAGTGGTAACAAAAAATTATTTGCCTCCATTGACCACAACATTAAGTCTGAAATCAAAATGGGGATTAATGAGAAATTTCCAGTCATGGGAAAGGGCATAGTGTTCCTACAAACCAAGCATGGTGAAGAAAGACAACTTCATGATATCTTTTATGCCCCAGGGATGAAACATAATCTCTTGAGCATTGGAAAGATGGTCCAAAATGGATATAGAGTGCTAATGCAGAAAGGGGAATGCATCATCTATGACAAAGATGGAAGCAAGAAAGTTATGGCAGTGGTTCAAATGACAAATAATTGTTCATGTTTCCCCTCAAAATGCAAATCTTAGCACATTCAATAGGCTTGCAGTAGTCATCCTTCAAAACAGTCATCCAAGACCCATCCAAGCTTTGGCATTTGAGGTATGGGCATTTAATTTATTCTAGTTTAAATGTTTTAGCTAAAAAAGATATGGTTAGAGGCCTACCAACAATTGTAGAGCCTGATGGAAAGTGTGAAGCATGCATCCTGGGTAAACAACATAGGTAGTCCTTTCAATTAGGGCATTCTAGGAGAGATAAAGCACCATTAGAGCTTATGCATTCAAATTTGTGTGGTTCCATGAAGACCCCAACCCTAAGAGAAAATATTTATTTTATGACACTAATAGATGACTATAGTAGAAAAATCTGGGTGTATTTTTTGAAGAATAAATCAGATGTATTTGATAAATTTAAGAAGTTTAAGGCCTTGGCTAAAAAGAAAAGCTACCACTATATCAAAGTCCTCAGAATGGACAGAGGGGGAGAGTATATATCTCAAGAGTTTATGAACTTTTCAAGTCTTAAGGCATATAGAGACAACTCACAGCCTGGTATACTCCACAACAAAATGGAGTGGCTAAAAGAAAAAATAGAACCATCATGGAGATGGCAACAAGCATGCTGAAGGAAAAAGGTTTGTCTAATGAATATTTGGGTGATGTTGTAGTAATAGTGGTCTACATCTTGAATAGGTGCCCCACAAAGGTTGTTCATGATAGGATCCCACAAGAAGTGTGGACGAAATAAAAATGGAGTGTTGAACATTTGAGAATATTTGGATGTGTGGCATATGCACTCGTGCCAAAAGAGAAAAGGAAAAAAAATTGATGACAAAGGAGAAAAAATGCATTTTTATAGGCTATAGTGAAGAATCCAAAGCTTATAAATTTTATAATCCCATCACCAAGAAAGTGGTGATCAGTAGGGATGTTGAATTCATTGAAAATGAGTCATGGGATGGAATGGTTGATAGCAATATAGGTATTTTAGTCTCAATACCCTTTGAAGATGAAGAAGTTGCAGAAGGAAGATGCACAAGAAACTTAGAGCAAGCTAATAGTTCAGAAAATAGCAGCAACAACTCTAGAAATTCTCAATAGAGAAGATACACTAGAAACTTCCAACAAGGTAGATGCATCGAAAACTTCCAACAGGGTAAATGCGCTGGAAAATTTCAACAGGGAAGTTGCTCCAAAAACTTATAGTAACAGTCTTCATCAATCCAAAAATCAAGCAGCTCCAGAAATTCTTACCCTATGCTTGCATCATTGATGCCATGGAAGACAAGAATCATGAGGGAAATTTATGACAACACAAAGTATGATGATTTTGATGAGAATTCAAATTTTGCTATGTTTTCTTATAGTGATCCAATGTATTTTGAGGAAGCCATGAAAGAAGAAAAATGGTGTAAAGCCATGAATGAAGAGCTGGACGCTATAGTGAGAAGCAAAACATGGGAGCTCACTAATTTACCCAAAGGGAAATTAGTCATTGGAGTTAAGTTGGTCTATAAGACCAAATGCACTACTAATGGTAAGGTTGAAAGGCATAAAGTAAGGCCAGCTATTAAGGGATACAAGAAATAGCCTGGAAGAGACTACGATGAGACATATGCACCAATTGCAAGGCTAGAAACAGTGCGGGTAGTCCTAGCAATTGCAGCCTAGCACAAATGGAAAGTATTTCAAATGGACGTGAAATCAACCTTCTTGAATGGAGTTCTAAAAGAAGAGGTGTATGTGGAGTAGCCACCTGGCTACGAAATCATAGGGAAAGATGACAAGGTCTACAGGCTTTAGAAAGCTCTTTGTGAGTTGAAACAAGCACCATGAGCATGGTACAACAAAATTGATTTGCACCTTTTGAGCAATTGCTTTAGAAAAAGTAGTAGTGAGCCCACACTCTACATCAAGACATCCAATGGTGAGATTCTTATTGCTATTTTGTATGTAGATGATTTAATTTTCACAAAGAATAGTAATCTTCTCATTGTTGATTTCAAAGAGGCAATGAAAAATGAGTTTGAAATGACAAACCTAGGTTTTCTAAAATATTTCCTAGGCATAAAGGTCCAACAAATAGATCATGGCATTTTTATTTCAAAAAAAAAATTATGCTAAACAAATATTTGAGAAATTTAGGATGTTGGGCAGCAAACCAGCCCCAACCCCAATAGTTATAGGTTTGAAATTCAACAAAGAGGACAGCAGTAGTGATGTTAACCCAACTCTCTACAAGAGCATGGTTGGAAGCTTCATGTATTTGACAACAACAAGACCTAATTTGATGTACGCGGTAAGCCTAATCTCTAGGTTCATGGAGCAACCTAAGGACACACACTAGTAAGCAAGAAAAATAATTCTCAAGTATGTCAATGGCACGAAAGGCTATGGAATAATATATACTGCCTCTAATGAGTTTCAACTGGTTGGGTGCATAGATAGTGATTGGGCAGGAAATGTAGATTACATGAAGAGCACATTGGGATATGTGTTCCAAATGGGGTCATCAGCAATATCATGGGCATCAAAGAAGTAGCCCATAGTTTCTCTCTCCACAGCTGAAACGAAGTACATAGCAGCAAATGCAGCAGCATGTCAGGCTATTTGGCTTAGAAGAATCCTTGTAGATTTGAATGATCAGCAAGAAGATGCTACAACCATATTTTGTGACAATGTGTCTTCTATTGCATTGTCTAAGAATCCCATCTTTCAGGGTGAAGCAAGCATATCAAGATCCAATATCATTTCATAAGAGAGTTGGTGGAGCATGGAGAGATTCAACTTCAATACTGTAGATTTGAGTAGTAGCTCGCTAATATTTTTACAGAGGCATTGTTAAAAGAATCCTTTGAATGCCTAAGAGATAGGCTTGGTATGTAGGAATGCACCAAAGCTTTAGTTCTAGAAAACTTAGAAAAGCGTCGATGCACCAGAAATTCAATTTAAGACAATTCTAGAATGTAGAACAAATGCACATAGGTTTGCTCCAAAAACTTTGCACCGGTGCTCCAGAACTTTTGGTTTGTTGCTCTAGAAGTTTTGCAGAGTGATGAAAAATAGGAACTTTTTGTGTTAGAAATTTTGCTCCAAAATTTTTGCGCCAGAAGTTTCAAATGATGATGAAGAGCAGAATGGCTCCAAATTAAGGGGGAGTGTTGGAATATTTAATTTAGAGCAGCAATGTGTAGATGCATTTAATGCCTAGTCAGAGGAGATCCACTTTGGATTGTTCCCCCCTACCATGTTTGACAACCCTTCTAGACAACTATTGTTTCTGGCAATGAATTTAATTTCGGTAGGTGATTTTGAAATTGGGCGACAGTTTTTTGGAAAGGAAAAAGTAAGACAAAAGAATAAAATGTTTTTATTTTTCTGTAGAATGTGACAAAAAGTTTTGGTAGCAGCAAACAAGGAAGAATGTTTAGCAGAACAAAATAGAAGGGAATTTTCAAGAGATCCTACAGCAACATAATACATTGACAGTGCTCTAGTGCTCCAGAATATCTCCAACACATAGTAGCACACAGAAGCTACAGTGCACTAGAATAAGTGCAGTTTTTTGTATGAAGAATTTACAAAGCTGTAGCTCTAAATTTTTTTTTTATTTTTTGAATGTAATTTTTTTTGTGAATGAAATAGAAAATAGAAAATTAATTTCTGCTTCCTTGTCTTCTTGTCTCTTTGTCTATGTTTTCATTCTTTTCCCACTATAGTTGGGTTTATTTTACCATCAGCTACATCAGACACTCTCAACATCTTCTTTACAACCACCAATAGAGCTAAAGCATGCACACAAGCAAGTGCTCAGCCTTTCATGCAACAACAAAGGGTGTCCAACACCCACAATTCCCTTTCACAAATTCTTCAATCTCTGTCTACAAGAATTTCCACCAATAATGGAACATTAAATGTTTTGTTCTCATGGTTTTTGTGACCTAATTTACTTCTATCGTGCTACTAATACATCATACATTTTTTTCTCATGGTTTTTGCATGGGCCACGATATCAAAGTAAGGAAGAATATGTGCTAGTCAACAAGTTTGATGAGTTGGAAGCCCCTCAGATGGTAAGCACACTATTCTGTAATGGTTTCCTATTGTAGCAGTAGGGCCTGTGTTTCTTCCCAATTTTATGGAAGGAGTAGACTTGAGCATGCAAGTCTATTGGAGTAGGAGGAGAGTTGTCTTGATTAGCTCCACACAAAATAACTTGCTTCTATGATATATTTTTCCATCTATAGCATGGGAATCAAATCAAATGAGCAGTTGGAGGATATGGCAGTGAGGTTGGAGAGTATAAGCATGGGAGTTCCAATGATTGGATGCCCCTTTTTCATTGACCAATTTCTCAGTTGCCCCTTCTATAAGGATGTGAGGAAGATTAGCATGGCCTTCAAGGGCATGGACATGGATGAGAATGTGGTGGTTAAAAGGGAGGAGGTAGAGGAAGGAATGAGGAGATTGATGGAGGGCCTATAAGTGAAGAAGTTGAGAAAAAGGGGAATACATTTGGGGAGGCTTCATTAAAAGAAATGGCACTTATGTAGGCTCTCACACTTTAAGATTCTTGTTCCTAGTTATTATATCAGCTAGAAATGAACCTTTTACCTTTTTTTTTTCTTATATCAACTAGAACTAAACTTACAAACTGTCACTCATTGAATTCAAATTTGGACTATTTTGGTTTTCATTTCATTTTGGAATGTATACCTTGGTCGTGGGGATTTAAGAAAGATGTATTCTGCAAAGGTTGTAGAGTCTGGCTTTACACATGTCAATTGCAAATTCTTGAAAGTTTGTAAATCCTTTTCAACTAATCTATTTGTGAATATCTAGCAATCAAGGCATTTCATGAGATTACATTTCTTTGAGGCATTTTTTCAAATACTTTTCCTATCTTTTCTATGGTTCTGCATTTTGCATACATGTCAAACAAGGCACAGGGGTAAGCAAAACAACAACGAATGGAATGGATAAATAAAAGATGTTGGGTTCATTGTGTTTTGAAGACATGGGTAACTGAGATGGTATAGAAGGTTTTTGTATAAAGATCTAGCCATTCATCATACTTCTTATGTAATGCTAGTGAGGTGAGGAATGTTAACACTGAATTATGGTAGTAGTGCACAAGATTTGTTATTGAATAAAGAACAAATGACCCTTAATATTAAAGTTAATTTGGAATGATATTTTGTGGTATTAAACTACTAATAATGCAAGACTAAAAAGGTCTATTTTTCTCGTTAGTTTGCATTTTGATCCATGCTATTATGTGGGAAGAAGTTTTAATGGATGCTTAATAATCTTTCTAATTAAAATGTTTTGTTTCAGTTGTGTTTTAATCCTTGTGTAAGTGAATGCATAATTGCTAATTGATCTACCATTAGATTTCATGTATGTCACACCTCTTTAGCATACCCATTGCACACCAAGTTGCAATTGCTAGTTTAAAATTAATTGTACTTGATTATTTACATGAAAAGTGTCTACCTAACTAGGTACACTTCTCGGTGTGAAAATATCAGTTGGCAATGTGTAAAAATGAGTGGATACTGAGGTCTCATAGTTGTACATGACTCCTTTCGTTTAGACTGCTTGATATTAGGGGGTAAAAATCAATTGAAAACACATCAAACCCAAAACTTTTATTAGGGGCCAATAAAAACACATGTTTCAACTATTATATATAAATATCTCCATCAAGGAATCAACTATATTCATAATCAACTTTAGTGTTATGTAGGTAATAATGTTCTATAATTAATTTTTATTATATGAATATTTTAAATTTCTTATATTTTAAATTATTCTCTATTTTTAATTTTGATCTATTATTATTTCTTAAAAAAATATCTTTAAAATAAATTATTCAAAAAATTTGATAGAAGAAGTGGAATTTTAGAAATACTTATATTTCTCTAAGTGTATCACCTAAAAGAAATTTTCATATTACATGTTGAGATGTTATAATTATTTTCTACTTTGAATAAGTAGTTAAGACAAAAATTCTAGGCACATCAAAATAGTTATTTTTTCCTACACAAAACATTTGAGATTTATTTAAAACTATATATTTATCAAAATGATAAAATAAATTAATCCATGCACTAAAACTTTAAGTTATAAATGTAGAAAAAAGAAAATTAAAATACCTAAAATTTACTACAGAAAAAGTAGACACCTTAACCTCAATTTTTGACATTCTATCAAAAAATAAATTATATTGTCAATTTAATAGAAAAATAAAATAAATTATTATTAGAAACATAAAATGCATAATATAGAAAAGGATTCGTTAGTTATGGCTCTGAGCGGGAAAGGGAGTGTGGGAACTTTTTTGAAAATTCTTGAAGGAGAGGAGGGTGGTGAGGTTTTCTGGTTCTTTGTTGGCTAGTGTCTTTATTCTACCTACTTGGCTACTAGAAGAGGTTTTGGTTGTCTCTTCCTCACTTGGATAGTGATGGTTCTGTCACTACTATGTTATTTGAGTTCATGTTGGTCCCTCCTCACTTGGTCTAGCTTTGTTGTCTTTCTCTAAGGTGCATGGTGGGAGTTGATGCTTGGTTTTAAGTTTTTGTGTTTCTCTTCCATGTCTCTATTCTACCTTGGGTGGTCCCTTTTGGTGGCATTCTACTTCCTTTTGACCTTTTCTCCACCAAGTGCTTGGAGGTTATGGTAGGTTGATGCCATTTATTTCTTCTCCTCTACTTGGTATTTTAATAGGGGTAGGAAATTCAATGTTCTAGTCTTGGCTCAGGCTCAAGCTAGTCTTCCTTGTGTCATCATGTATTCTGTTGGATTGGAGGCTACAGGAATCCTACCGCATAGCTACTTGAATTCCCTTGGTGTGCCCTATTCTCTCTTCTACATACCCAGTTATTCAGGTTAGATCAATGTTGATCATTTCTTTTATAAAAGCAAGGCATAAATTTAAGCTTTCAAAAATGAATCACTTAGGGAAGATATGTGGTAGACATAAGGACATGAAAAATGAGTAAATAAGACATAAGGAGTTTTTAGATGAATATTAAGTGATGGTATATCTAAAAAGTCTATTTTTATAGGAACATATAAAAAATTTGAGATAAAAATTATCAAAAAAATAATTCCAAAATTCATACAAAGTTGAATTACTTGAGAATTTAAGAATATCACCAACATTCAATGTTGTAGATTTATATCATTAGCATTAATCAAAATTAGGAGATGATGATATAGAAGTTTAATGAAAGAATCAAATAGAAACTCATAAAATAGAATAAATTAATGAGAATTTGGATAGTAGGATTCATAGGAGTGCTATAAATAAACAATATAAGCAATATTTATGAAATGGAAAGGAAGGTTGTGAATATTTATTTTAGATTTTAAAGATTGAGCTAGACTATATTGGTTTCCCTCAATTACCACTAGAAAGTGAGGACCTCACTTTTCAAATAACCTTGGGTATCTAAAGGGGGAGCATCCCAAGGTGTAAGCACAATTTTGCATTCACCTAAAACTATTTTCTTTTACATTATTTTTTTGTTTGTATGTTTCGAATAATTGTTCTAGTCATTAATCAATAATTTTAAATCCTATCATAGTTCACCATAGTTTCACATTTCATCATACCATTAAAACACATGATCTATAAAGAGTTGATGACTTCTAGTCCAAATCTCAGAAGACTTTAATTATCACACGCACATAATTCAGCTCCAAACTCATGTGTAAGTACAATTTTGCATCACCTAAAACTATTTTCTTTTACATTAATTTTTCGTTTGTATGTTTTGAATAATTTTTCTAGTCACTAATAAATCATTTTAAATCCTATCATAGTTCACCACAGTTGCACATTTCATCATACCATTAAAACACATGATATATAGAGAGTTGATGACTTCTAGTCCAAATCTTAGAAGACTTTAATTATCACATGCACATAATTCAGCTCCAAACTCATTATTAGGTATAACATGATTAAAAAAAACATATTTACCATTCAAACCTTGTGACACCTTTATAAAGAACTCAAAAATAATAGAAGACATTTCTAGGCTTATTGGAATAAGGAAAACTTATTATTGAAATGGATCAAGATTTAGTCAATCTTTACGCACCACATGAACTATGAGTTATTCTCTCATTCAATTGATTATTATCTCCATTTATTCAGTGATATAACCTTCTATGATATGGACATGTTTTAAACATGTGTTCATTAGTGATAACTTTAAGAAACCTTCCTTGAAAAAAGATATAAAATCGTGAAGAATTTTTCATTTTTTGGAAAAATACTAATTTCTATTGACAATTTATTTTTGAAAAAAAAAATTGTTGAGAAATTCTCTTGAATCACTAGAAAATGACTTTGTGCAATAATGGTCTAAATAGCATAGTGGTAACTTCAAATCAATGACTAAAAAAAACCTTTGAATCTCGAAGATAATTAGGTTCCATTATGAATATGCTCATGTTATGTTTGTAATAGGGGGAGATAGGCATAGAAAGAGGAAGAGATAGAGAGAGAGGTAAGGAGATAGGGATAGAGAAGAAGATGGATATGAAGGAGAGGGAGAGAGATAGGTAGAGGAGGGGGAGAGAGAAAATGTAGAGAGGGAGATTAAAGATATGCGATGATAGAGACAAGTAATAGAGAGAGATATAGAGAGAAAATTAGAGAAATATAGAGAGAAAGAAGATAGAGATAGAGATAGGGAGTGTGTGTGTACGTATTAGAGTTAGCGAGAGATATAGAGGGATATATATATATATATATATATATATATATAGAGAGAGAGAGAGAGAGAGAGAGACAGAGAGAGACAGAGAGAGAAGGGAGGGCTATCTATGTATCTATCTCTCTCCCTTTCTCCTCTCATATATATCTATCTTAATTAACATTTTTCCTATTTAACCTTACACAAATATTTAACCTAAATTAATTTTTTTTTAGTAATTAAATTTAATTAATTATAATTATATAAATTGAAATAAAATTAAATAATCCATGTACACATTGTTTCATGTTTGTATGCTTACATGAACCAAATCATAATAATTTGTAGGGAACAACTTACTAATTACTCGTACTAAGAGTTTAGGTGTCAAATAGACCATGCAAATGATGCTCTTCTTCATGCAAATCCAAATCTTTGAACAAGAAAGCCTAATAAATACACATCAAAATCAATGTCAAATAACCTCAAACAACTTTTGTACAAACAAAAAAAATTAATCCAACCACCAACCAAATCCACATACTATTTGAACACACCATAGAGTTTCAATTGTTATGGTGATACATACTGTGAAAGGAGACAATGCATATTATTAACACACCACAAAACAAACCTAGTTACTAAGACATAATTTCACTAATTAAATAAATTAATAAATTATAATAATAGAAAATAACACTTACTAAGTATAGTTAATAAAATTTCCGACGTTCATTGTAATTGTTAAGTTGATCTAATATTTAAAAGCTAAAAAAAAAGTGAACATACATTTTTTTCCTAGACATCAATAATCTTTCATGTTATAACAATGAACACTTATTTTCTCTCTTCATTTGTGGCCTCACCACTAATAGTTCAGTGAGAAATAAAATCATAGTATGACTTTTCCACAAAATAGATTTATTCAAGTTAACCTTTTCTATACAAAATATTAGATTAATAATACTAAAAACATATGTTATTAATATTATTAAAAAATATAAATTTCAATTAAAATTTAATATATATTAACTATTTAAAATATATAATTAAAAATAAAACAAATAAAAAAAGTTATTTAAACAAATATAATTTGATATTCAAGTATAAATAAAATGAAATAATTATTTAGAAACAAAAAATTATAAAAATATATATAGATTGGTGAGACTATATAATTATCCTTGACTAGAAAGAAGAAAACTATATTTTAATTAATACTTAATCATTACCTACCACTATTTCGGCCAAATCTAAAATTAGATTTCACATCCTATATGAAAGGAGATTCACTTGCATTGATGTGATAGGTGTGTTAGTATGCATATCTTATTTTAAAAGTGTTGGTTATTTTTTTATGAACTAGACTTAATCTCACCACTCACCTATGAATCTACCAGAATTCAATTATTAATAAGGGTAACAATTGGCCAACACATGGGAGATTTGATATCTAACCATCTCCTCTACACTTTGGGATCTTTTTAAACTCAACAAGGTGATCCCAACAATGTGTTTATAAAAAATGGCGTGTCTAGGCATCAAACACAAAGTACATAGATGATTCTCCTTAAATTGTTTAAAAGACCTAGTTCCCTAAAGGTTTGGATGACCTTCATGGCAGTGCCTTAAGCAAGAGAAAATATAATTCATTAAAATCCACACACACCCACAACAAGATTGATAAGTAAATTGATTTTAACTTTGTGGTTAGCTGTCAAATTGATCAACACAACTGCAATATGATTAGTCTACTTAAACCAGTGCCATATCCTTGGAACAAAGTCAATCTTAATACCCACATGATTTGGTAACAATTTTTTTACATGAAAATACTTGTAGCCTTGAAAAATATTGCATTACAGTATTCCTACTTAACATCTCCACTGTTAACTTCTTACTAGCATCCTAATACATGATTTGTTATAAGTCTACAGTTATAATCAAGCATTTACATCCATTCTTTGAATTGATAAGCAAGAATAGAACAATACATCCATGAGGAATCACAGAGACAAATAAGATAATCGTTGATTATATTATTCATAACTTATAGAACCAGTACATTGGAGAGTAAAATGTAAAGACTTGATAGTATTTTGTTGTACATTATCACTACCATTGCCAAGGAACCATGTATTATTTTCATACTCCAACCCTAAGACATATATAATCAGATTGTTTAGTGTTCCCTTTAATTTCTATTAGACCAATTCAAAAATTTCCAATTGACTGACCCTTTGTAATCAGCCTTGAAATCCCTTTTATAGGACTAGGGAGCAACAAGCATCAGGCTGAATTACAAATTACATTTCACCTTCATTTCAAAAACTTATTTCACCAGAGTTTGAGATATTTCCTAGATAGTTATAAACAAAAAGCAAAATTCCAAGAACTGCCAGTTGGAGAAGACTCACCATCCTTCCAAAAGGCATCATTGTTGTAACAACAAAAACATGCATGTCCATACTAAAACCAAAAATTCACCATCAACACCAAAAAATATAAACTATCAGACCAACCAAAAGGAACTGAGTCAACACAAAGGACAAAAACCAAGCAGTACGTTAGAAAGAAAGCAAGTTCCTACCCTACTTTTTCAGTAGCAGAGTAAGTACACTTGCTTGGTGTCCTTTTGACAGTGGAGTATCCATCACCACCTCATCCTAAAAATCAATCAAATTAGTCATGGCCATAAGATATTGGCGGTTGCCTGAATCCCTTTCAGTTCCACTATTAGAGGGATCATCCAAGACTTCAATGGGAGAATGATGATGTCCCATGTATGCCCTGTGATACTTATTCTTTCTTGCAAATTCCCTCTTAGGCCTATCAATTTTTCTCTCCTTACTCTTGACCAACTCCTCTGAGACAATTATGCTCCTTAGATGATAAGTACGCTTGAGAACACCTCGTACAAAATTCTTATTAGCTCTTACCTTCTTCTTCAAAGTCACATGGACTTCATACATATCATGTTCATCCTTGGGAAGGTCACCTTGAGAATCAAGGAGATTGAGTCTCTTGGACCTTCAAACTAGGTTGACAGACACACTTAGCTTACCCATTTTCAATAGAGTGACTTCACCAACATGTGAATTATATCAACTCACAAACCACAATTACTAAGAAAAACTCTACACACTCCTACACATATTTTCAACTCTTGAAGACATCAAATGGTGATAATAACAAGAAAAATATCCTTCTTAAATAGAGAAATTGGAGAGTGCCTAGATTAATGTTTTGAGAAAGCTTGTGTAAGAGAGTTGGCAACTATCTACTTTGATTTTGAACCTTAGTCGTCAATCACACATGGAGACAAATCAATGGATAATAAATTAGAATGATTAATTATGACAAAGATAAACACATGCACATGACACTTCTCCCTAATCAGAAAACCTCAAGTGGATAGAAACCCACTTAATCTGCATACTACTTACACACTTTGCATTTAACAAAACCTGTCATGTCACATTTACCCACTTTCCCATGGGAATTAATTTACTTGCAATTCATCACATCTAGATAGCAAAGAGTGATCATGATTTAACCTCAGAATATTAGCCCATACTTTTCCTTCAATTTCACCTTCCCACGTGTACTAGCACCTGATAGAATTGATGGCCACAGTCAAAAGCATTTCCCAAATCTTGAATGCATTCCCAAGAACTAGTTCTAATTTGGCACCAGTTAAATCTTAGAACAACCTTAGCCAAATTTTAGTAGTACTTTATCCCCACTAAGTCTATTGGAGCCCTTTAAATGTTCCACATGGTAGTCACTCGCTCGCTCGCTAAGAAAAGGGAAATACAAGTGGGCCATTCATGGGATGACGAGGAGCAGTCAGGATTGACCCATGTCACCCACCATCAACAGTTAATCTCCCTTCTTCATAAAGCATCCACCGTCTCCAAAGCTTGGTGGGTCCCTCCATGGAGCAGCAGGTGTCATCTTTCCTTCTAGCATGCCATATTTTATAAATATCAAATAAAGTTCGATGGGGTAGTAGGGAGTCATGGATATTTGACTACGTCATCAAACAACCACCATAGATCTTTCTTTGATATTGTTCGCTGATCACAAAGATATATTGGGCCCACCATACAAAGGCAACACGTGTCCAATGCCAGCTAGCCTATGTAATTACTTCATCTCAATACATAGAATAGACATGCATGTGAGGAACGACCTAGATGAAGAAAAATGTTGCAATACCTATCGTTGATCCTTCTCAAAGCTCTACCTACTTACCCTTTGGAAGGATTGGTCCCACCACTTGATGTGACACATGGCAATTGCCTGCCAGCATGCTTGAATATTTTAATAAAGAATAACACAAGATGGGTGCATGGGAAATGGTGGTGGTTGAATTGTGATGATTGAACGGTCATTTTATAACCAAAATTTGCACATGCCACAAATGTTAGTTTTAAAAGGGGTCAATTGCTAGGCCAATGGGAACTTGACCCCTAAGAATGAAGACTTAAGACCTAAGTCATTTATTATAAAATTCTATCCCAACCGTAGGAAAATTTAAATGGTGAAAAGGAACTTGATGATTGATAAACCTAAACTCGAGGGCCGGTAAAAGTAACGATTTTAATGGAATAAGTGGTGAATTTAATGATCAAAAATCAAGACTAACAAGTCAATGTGAAAATAGAATGCCTAAGGGTTTTTTAGACTCAAAGGTTAATTTGGAAGGGTTTTGATAACACAACCCCCAAAACAATGATGAGTAACATAACCTTGAGCCTAAAATGAGGGTTTAAGCCAAGTATTAAAAAAATTGAAATGGAACTAAAGAAATTTTTGAGGGGTTCCATTAGTGGCTCCTATTGGGGACACATGCCTTTAATAGGCATGGTGAGATTCTAGATCTCAGGTGTGTACCATAGAAAAATGGATCTTTGAAAATTTCATGGTTTTTTAGGTCTTTCTCTCATGATGCTTGGTCTATTTTGCTTTGATTTAATGTTGCAATGTAACTTCTACATTCACACTAGGTCCTAAATATTCAAATTATGATATCTTGTGAAAGTGTTGTGAAGTGTTGTAACACATTTGGGTATGTGCAGGATCATGATGGGCCAAAAAGTGGCAATATTGATGGGTATGTGTAGGGTATGTGGCTGATGACTTTTTTTTACCCAAAATTGATGAAATGAAAAGGGATTTTAAAGGAGATTCTCAGCTTTCCACCAATAAAAATTATGCTTTACTTTGAATTTAATAAATAATTATTATTCATTTTCTATTTGAATTACAACTAAAGTCCCGATTGATAGGTTGATTGAAAAACATCTATAGCTTTCAAATAGTATCACATTTTCTGAATATGAAACATGTGTCACATTCTATGTTTCACATACTATAGGATTAAAAAAGAATTTTGTGAAGTTTTGACCAAGTTAAGGTGGTTAGACATACGAGTTTTTATATTTTTAAAAGTTGTAATAAAAAATCATAATTAATTATTTACTTGGAAAAATTATAAAAAATATGCATCACATCGGGACATGAGTCCTCTACTTATATCTAAAATATTATAAAAAATTTATTATTTTATTGTGGTTAGGGTGGTCGGAAAAACACCTTATTTTTTCCCTGAAATTTAAGTACCTCATTGAAATTTCAAATTTTCACCAAATAATTTTATTTTTTAAATAAGCCTAGTAGTTTAGAAACTACATTCCATTTGCTACAAATTCTATTATTACATATTTTTTAAATAATATAGATAGCTTATTCAAATTTTTACATCAAGTTTCCTAACTCTAATTTTTCTAAATTTTTTGCTACTTAAGGGCCTGTTTTTTCCATGATGATCCTGCACATACCCATTTCTACACTTTTCTAGACTCTTCTCATAAAATTTACCTAAAAATCACCTTTTTATCACTTATCAGGTCCTATTCTAAAGTCTTGTAAAGTCTTGTAACAAGATTTCACACTTTTCTAGGCTTGTTATCATTATTTACATCTTTCTTATGCTCTATATGACCCCTTTATGCACTCATAAGACTTAATTAAGTGTGTTTTTGAATGTAAACTTGACAAATAACATTAAATGCAAGATAATTCCCAATTCCCACTTACAACCCCAAGGTGAGACCTAGTCGCCATGGGTGGCGAAAGGGCTTGGCTCTAAATTCAAAATAATTCAATTTTTTTCAGGATTTTATTCAAAAATAACTTATGTCGGCCTGTGATGTTGTATTATTGGGTTATTAGGGCATAAGTGTGTATAAATAAGTGTTTTTACATCCATTTTAATGCCCATTCATTCAATCATTCAATCATCCATTCAATCATCTCATTCAAGTATTGAAGCATCATAGCATTGTTGAAACAAGCATCTTGGAGCAGCCATTGACATATCTTTAGACTTCTTCAACAAGGTTGTGACTTTTGTATGCAGATTTATCAAGAAAATAGGTGTTGAAAGGTGGTTAAGAATTAAAAAAAGTGTTTCAAATCAACTAAACCTTATTTCAATCTTGGAGACAACCTATAGTCTATTTTTTATAGATTTGACTCCGTCAACTCAACAAGAAGACAAGTCCAAATTTGGAGCTACAAAATTAACCTTTAATTTCACAAAATTTTGGAGGAGGAATAATTCACCATCAGTGGTGAATGAGTCCCACCTGAAGGCTAAAAAAGGTGATTTTTTCATATTCCAGTTCCCAATAGTCAGAAAGTAGTTTTAGGTGTTTTTGTTAGTAGCAAGATTGATTTGCCATCAGTGGCGAACTAGTTCCAATAGTGATTTACATTAAATTCTACCAATATTTAGAGCCTTCTAGATTTAACATTCATTACCCAGGTACACTCTGTTTAGCTTCTTTCAATTCTGTTTGCATTAGTTTTTTTTTGGTTCATTCTTGCATACCTCACTGTGTTTTTAAACATTGCACATTTTATTAGTTTTTCATTCATAATCAAACAATTTCATAACTTAGTTGCATTTAAATCATTTCATTTAGTCCTAATCACATCATACATTCCTTTATTTGATTGAACCATCATAATTTTAGGGTTCTATCTCTCTCCTTTTAGGTGAAAGATCCTAAGAGTGCAAGAGAAGTCCATAGAATACCTCAAAATTATTGGTTCATTTTGGTGAAATTGCATATTGAACACATTTATATTTCTGATTTTGATTGCATCTTGCATCCTAGGTGTCCTTTGCATCAATATTCAATTAGGTTTTGTATTGTTTTTGCATCTTAGGATTTCTAAAATTGGATTAGTGAAAGACTCATATAGACTTCATTTTTGCATATCAAATCAATTAAAAATTGAAAATATAAATTTGCATCCTCCATTTGCATCTGAAGAGCATTGAAATCACTTTAATTTTTTTTAAAAACACAAAAAAATATCATACCTAGACTCATTCACCAGCCTGGGAGAATTAGTCCACCTAAACATTTTGAACTGCATTTTCAAGCATTTTTTGGGTATTTTCTGCATTACAGTTTTTTGTAGTTACTTTCTATTTTCCAAATCTTTTGTTTCTCTTCTTTCTTGCATCTTAGTTTACTTTCATTCATTGTCATCATGGCTTTTTCTTTTCACAAGTTCTGGAATTCATTCAAATCCTTAGTAGACATGTCCAATTGTTCATTTGGTTGTGATCCTAATGACATTGAGCTTCCTCATGCTCCTTCAACTCCAAATGAATGTCCTCCTCATGATGTAGAAATCATAGGAGAAGATTAAAAAAGATATTTAAGTCAATGCTTAACTCTCTCTCTCTAAATATTTATTTTATGTTGGAAAAATGGATCTAGCTCTTAAATCACATTTCTTCCAATATGACAATGGAAAATGATTAAAAGTGATCTTAATACCCACTTGGCTACAAAAATCAATGGAAGAGCTAGAATAGTGGATTAAGGTTGTAATTCTTTGTTGGGTTGATATGATGTTGTGATCAATTGATTATTAATTGCCTAAATTTGATGATACAGTGATGTTTCTATGTCATTTATGAAAATTTATCAGACTATTGAGATTTTTGGAAGACACAAAATATACAAATGGAAACACAATTTAAAATATAAGAGGGAATACATAGAGGAACCTATCATATAAATTTGGACCTGAAAAAATTGGATAAGGTTTTTGGGCCTCTTATATTGAGTAGAAGCTACTCAAGATCTAATTTCACTCTCATGTTGCTCTTGGTCCATGTGTTCTCCCATAGACTCACTGTTGAAACTTCATTTGTCGTCAATCCACTTTCCTTGACTTGATGAATTGTAGGACTTGAATGCATGAATGAGCAATTAGGTCTGTAATCTTCCTCCAATTTAGTTTAGATTTGTAACTTGCACTCATAATAGAGGGGGAAGGGTTGTGCCATATAGGGGCTTGCCTAAGTAAAACCCCATTTTGGTATTTCTACCTCCACAATGGCTATGATGATGAAAAGAGAGATCTTACCCTTAAAATAGAGGCTAAATGATAAACAAGTGATAAATTGATAATTTTTGTAACTCACCACTCAAATTTGCATTCCTTAATGGACTGAAGTCCTGTACTCATCACCTTAAAGGATAAATTGATGCTTGATTTGAAGTCCTACAAGTTTTAGTACTCACAAAACACATAAACATGAAACATGAACAAACTCACATAAAAACATGATGTATGGATAGTGTCCCATGACCTCTTTCATATAATTTTCTCTTAGGTAGACCATGGATTCACACCATGAAGGAATTCCCATCTACTTTTCATTGTGAGATGAAGTATAGATATAATAACAAGATATATGCAGTTAAAGCAGATGAAAAAAGTTATAATTCATAAGCCAAAGATGAACATAACACTTCCAACTTTCCTAATACTTTGATCCCAACTTGAAAAGTAGAACCTATACATGTTGAAGATAATCATGATTGTATTTTACCTATAATAAAACTCTTAGATGATGATTGGGGTTCATTATAGTTTACACCCTCCTTTATGGGAGAGTACAAAATTTCATAGTCTAAACCTAAAGAGTTTTGTGATTCATTTTCTCACTCTTGTTCTACATCAAAAGATCCAAAGACATCATTCGATGATGGTGATGGGGGCTCTTTAACTTTTTTCCCTCATGTGTGGAAGATTCCTAAATTTATTAAACTTTAAAATGGATTTGCATTCTTGTGAAAGAACCAATCCTTCTCATGAGAATATAGATATGATTTCTTTATCTGAGTTGGAAGGATGTTATCGTATTGGATATAAAATTCTTTCTAAAAGTGGATATAAAACATGGAACAAATTGATAAGGATCAAGTGAAGTTTATACCACACTTTTCTAAACAAAGGTCTAGGTTTCAAAAATTCATCCCTATCTTCATTTGATGCCTTATCATGTACTATATTTATGACATCTTATGACCTAAGTGAGAAAAAAATTCTTCACAAGAGAAAATAATGTCTCCTACTACTGAGCAAGAGTAGATTTTTTTGAGGCTTCTCAAAGCCCACTTGATTACTCTTTCTCTGAAAACATGAAATAAATTTTATAACAATAACTCATTTTGTGCATATCATTGAGTGCACAGTCATTGTAGCAATGAATTTTAGGCCTTGTGTAATAAAATATAACAAGTTAATGATTATAGTTATCTTCTATGTGCTAATACACCTAAAAAATCTAAAAAATAATGATATTTATTCTATGGTGTTTCTCCTCACCATGTGGTATTTTTAGCTTCATCATATTTTCTCATTTCCATTCATGGTGGTACAATCTTAATTGCAACCATATTTTCAATGGTAGCAACACAATATTCTTTTGTGTGGTTGTCCTTGTCTCTACACTTGGGGGCAAGGAAAACTTACTTTGGGAGGTGTGCATTCTCCTTAAGGATCCTTTGTTCCCCTCTTCTTCCTTAAAATACCAACATAGCAAGTACGTTGAGATTTTAAGGGGGTGGCATATCCCCTAGCCATTTCATTGATGTCTTGTGAGATTTGACTTATTGACATACCCCTTTAGTGATGGTGTTTTTATAATGCTCCTTGAGGCCTAGTTATCAATTCATCCCCTATGATTTTAAGCATTTGTTTACCCCTGTGATGTTAAAATTTGTGCACCCCCTGAGGTGATTTGTGTGCACTCCCTAAAGTGTGGTTTGCATAGTTCTAGCATAATGGTTTTTTTTGTTATATGAGTTTAAAGAATTTTTAACATGGCTACCTAGCATAACACAACTTTAATTCTAGTGGATCCATGTGTTTCATGAGATACCTAGCATAGCATAGCTTGCTAGCTTGTGGAACCCATCATATTGCATGCACACCTAGCATAATACAACTTGCTAGCTAGTAGATATGTATAGCTCATGAGTGATTTAACATCCTTATGAGATTACAATTTTGCTTAAGAGCACATTCAATGGATAACATTTGGTATTTGAGGTAAATTTAAGATTGAGGTATCTTTGCCTTACTAACTTGAATCCTTTTAGTACTAACCTTGTGTTTTTATTTTATGATTATTGTATGTTATGTACAGTTTGCATCATGTTTGTATTGTGTTGGCATCATGTTTATGTTCATGACATGTTTGTATTATATTATGTTATGTGTCTTCATTGTATATACTTCATGTTTGTCATGTTGCATTTCACTTCACATGTGTGTTCCTTAGTCCTTATAATGGTTTTCCATGGGATCTCGAATCCTAGGGGCTTGCACACTACCCCTAGATCCATTTCCATCCTATCTCTTGAAAATTTGGATAATTGAACCCCTTGTGACATATTCTTAATTTTGTATGAGTCTGATCATAAGTTCATACTCTCACTAAAGTGGGGGCTAAATGTAGCATCATAAATTATCTCCCTTGACAATTTCATGTACTAGGTTTTTCTCTTACCATGTGAGGTTGGACCTAATTATGCACCTAATTTCCTAGATTATGCGTTCCATGGCCCATTTTTAACATGTATTAGAGAATCAAATATGTAAGATCAAAGCATGCATTTAATATTTTCCCCATGACACTTCAAATCTTGAAAAAGTGGGTTTGGAAAAGGGTGCCCTAGGTGCCCTTGTCCTCTTATAATGGGCCCAAATTTAAATATGTCAGGGTTGGAAATTTATTATTTAAATTTCAAATCCTAAATTTTAGCTATTAAGATTTGATTTTTGGGAAATTAGATTAATTGCATATAAATACCTAGTCATTTCATCATTTGAAATCCTAGAAACTATTGAAAATGAAGGTAACTATTGTAGCTTTAAGCTTGTACAACTATTATATTATAGATCTAATTAAGTGTTCTTTGTTACAAATTCTTTGTATGTGATTATTTTTTTAGATTCATTATTACCAATTGTAGAAGTAGACAAAAGATTGTAGAAGAATAAGACCAGAGAATAGAAGTGACACAACATATATTGTGGAGAAACCCTTTCAGGAAAAAACTCCACCACCAGAATCAATAGTGCTTGTATTATTTAACCTTAGAACAAGATTACAATAACACTGCATCTGATTGAGATTATTCTTTTTTCATTCAACAGTTCTTCTTCACAACTTGCAATAAACTCTCATTTGTCCAAACATGAATCCACACATCCCATGCCATGCTTCACAAAAGTACTCTCTTAGAATTCTCTTCAACTTGCTGCAATAAATAGACAATTGTGAACATTGTAAACTATAAAGAGTTGAAAATTACAAGAGGATAAAGATCCTCACAAATATCTACGCCATTCTTGTGCAAGTAGAGTTCTTCCATGAAAAACAATGTCAAACCTAGTCCTTCATCAATTTAGGTGTACCAAACTAAAGTATTAATTGATTGTTCATTTTGAAGATATCTTGTAAGCTTCTCCTCAAATTTGGTGCCTGAGAATGGCCCCCACTTAGCTGATCCTTCTAAATATCTTCTCATGCAAAGGTGTTAACTCAAAGATGCCAACTTGGGTGCCCAAGGTGGGTCCAAGTCAATCTCTGTTAACTGAAACATATCTCTCCATCAATTCATGCAAACATGATGCATGATTGATCATCCCCACTTAACTGAATGTAGCCATCTATTATCTATCATGCAACTCAATTCATTAGCATGCAACTCAAGTCAACTGAAGTAAACTAACATGCAACTAAAAGTAACTACATACAACTGAAGATAACTGAATTGAACTGATACTAAACTAAACTAAACTGAACTGAACTGAACTAAACTAAACTCCACTCATGTAAATATCAATTCCTAATTTCTAGGATCTTTACATGCATTATTGAAGTGCTATCTTTCTCCAAATAGTTAACTAAACTCAAGGTGGGTTCCACCTTCCATGTGGGTGCCCCATGTGCTCCTATTTTGTAGGATCTCTTCTTGGGTGTCCCCACATGATCCTATCATTTAGAAATAATTAAAAATGCCAATTTACATGTTCATTTCATTCAAATTTAATCTCTTTCTAATCCTAGTGTTGGGGAACACTTTCAAAAACTTAGGAGATACACGAAATATGTTTAGGATTGCAATTAAATGGAATCCTATTCCCAACATTCTCCCACTTGATAGTATACATTACAATTATTCTAAACAAGTAATCATTGTTATAAATCAAGTATAGGACTCAAGGCTAATGGCCTTCTTGCACCAAGAGAACTTATCTATAAGATAACCATCCAAAATCAACAATGGATCCACATCATTGCAAAATTCTCCCACTGAATCATGATACTGAGCAACCCATGACATCATGATGCACACAACCAAAACCACATCACTGTCATAAGCTCACACCAAACCTATGTATCCAAGCTCTCCATGACATTGTGATACCAATCTGCAAACAAGTCCTTGTATATCAACCATCCTACAAAATAAGACTTCAAGGTAACAACACACATAGAAATGCGATAAAAAAACCTCTGAACTAAATCACTATAGTAAAGTGTAACCAGTCCAAGAGAGGTTCCCCTATCATACAGAACACATATACCTTCTAGAACTCTCACTGTACATGTAATGTCAAATCTAAAAACAAGATCACAACATTAACAAGTCCTCCTATAGCACTTCACATAGAGGATGTGGCTAACTCCTTTATCATAGTGTCAAACTGTGTAAAGTAAGATCTCCTTCAACACTCCCAAACTAAAAGGATATCAACATCTAACAATTCAACTTATAATAAAACATGGAATAACCTAGATGTAAACCTCTCACAAAAAGTAGATCAAACTTAGCCAAACATTCCCACAAACATAAGGGAATATTCCCAAAGCCACTAACTATCTCTTGTACCTCTCCTACCCAAATCCTCAGAACTAACTCAAGTTCAAGATTGCAAGGAGAACAATAGAAATACATAAAATCATGCATCTACTTCTCAAGACTAATGCATAAGAGAATATATGATACATATTGATAATGCATCTAATAATCATGCGAGCAACACCTCTTAGATCATTTTACCTTCCAAGTAGACCAAGAGTGGGATACAAGATTGTCCTGTGCATACAACACCAAGCAATATAGGTTTTCAATAAAGATAATATTTTCATCAGGTCTATGATGGACTCACATCCATTTTCAAGTGTAGGCTTCTTGGTCTTTACTGTAGAAAAATATTTTCTTACAAGTAGCCATTCCAACATATATCTATTAACATAAGAAATATCTGGCCTAACCCAAGTCTCTCTAGTATCCATGAGCACCCACCAATCAATCCATGAAAACTTCAAATGCAACTCGCATAATCATGAAGCTCCAAGCAAATGATTAATACTCAAAACCAAAGAGAACTACATCCTTTCCAAATGGAAGAACAATAACACCTTTACCAAAGAATCTAAGGGTCCTCCATGAAACAAGATATTAAAACCTCTTCAAATCACATGAAGATAACTATATCCTACCAAATCTCACACTAAACTATGATACCAAGCTATACATGGCAACAAGATAAACATCAAACCATCACTGTCAAAAGCTCCCATTGAAACATGTAACCAAGCTATCCATGACATCGTGATAACCATCTCTTAAATGAAGATCATCCATACATGCAAAACCATGGGCTCAAAACCATGAGCTCCAAAACCATGGACCAAATTACAACTAGCACAAAACCATGTGTTAAAGACCACTAAAGGTTAATCCACTAACTCTAAACCAAGAACTAGTTTAACCCAATTTCCCTCCCCTTACCACTTGAGAGAACTCCTCTCTTACCAAGTCTTTCCTTTCAGGGATTGAGCAAGCCATACCAGGTCTTACAACCATTAGCCCAAAACATTGTAACATACTTTTATAAATTTGCAATAACACAATAGTAAATCATCACACTATAGCTAAAAAACCTTCAAAATTTTAAGAGAAAGGTGCCCCAAACTCTACCCAACCATTAGCTCTAATACCATTTGTTGAAAATGAAGTTAATTATTGTAGCTTTAAGCTTGTACAACTATTATATTGTACATCTAATTAATTGTTCTTTGCTACAAATTATTTGTATATGATTATCTGTTTAGATTCATTATTACCAATTGTAGAAGTAGATAGAAGATTGTAGAAGAATAAGACCAAAAGATAGAAGTGACACAACATACACCACAGAGAAACCCTTTCAGGAAAAAACTCCACCACCAGAATCAATAGTGCTTGTATTATTTAACCTTAGAACAAGATTACAATAACACTATATCAATGCTTGATTGAGATGCTTCTTTTTCCTTCAACAATTCTTCTTCACAACCTGCAATAAACTCTCATGTCTCTAAGCATGAATCTAAACATCCCATGCCATGCTTCACAAAAGTACTCTCTTAGAACTCTCTTCAACTTGCTTCAATAAATAGACAATTGTGAACATTGTAAACTCCAAAGAGTTGAAAATTGCAAGAGGATAAAGCTCCTCACAAATATCTACGCCATTCTTGTGCAAGTAGATTTATTTTGTGAAAAACAATGTCAAACCAATTCCTTCATCGATTTGGGCATCCCAAACTGAAGTCTTAACATATTGTTGGTTTCAAAGATATCTTGTAAGCTTCTCTTCAAAGTTGGCATCCAAGAATGGACCCCACTTAACTGAGCCTTGTAAATATCTTCTCATGAAAGGGTGTTAACTCAAAGATGCCAACTTGGGTGCCCAAGGTGGGTCCAAGTCAATCTTTGTTAACTAAAGTATATATCTCCATCAATTCATTCAAACATGATGCATGATTGATCATCCCCACTTAACTGAATGCAGTCATTTGTTGTTTGTCATGAAACTCAAATCATTAACCTACAACTCAAACTAACTACATGCAACTGAAGTTAACTGAACCATAACTAAACTGAACTGAACTAAACTGAAATGAACTCCACTCATGTAAATATCAATTCCTAACTTCTAGGATCTTTACATGCATTACTGAAGTATTATCTTTCTCCAAATAGTTAACTAAAATCAAGGTGGGTTCCACCTTCCATGTGGGCGCCCCATGTGCTCCTATTTTCTAGGAGCTCTTCTTGGGCATCCCCACATGTTCAGGTATCATTTAGAAATAATTAAAAATGCCAATTTACATGTTCATTTCATTCGAATTTAATCTCTTTCTAATCCTAGTGTTGGGGAACACTTTCCAAGGACTTAGGAGATACATGAAATATGTTTAGGATTGCAATTAAATGGAATCATATTTCCAATAGAAACAAGCATAAATTATTGAACAAAATTGAAGATCCTAAAATCAATCAAGGGTAGTCAAGAGAAGAATTATCAAGAGTTAAATTGCATCACTTCATCATCATGTCATTATGTGAGTTTATGTTCATGTTTAGATGCATTTTTGTTTATGTGTACTAACACTTGTAGGTCATCAATTCAAACCAATCCAAAATGAAATCAATCCTTGAAGGTGATGAACATGTGACTTTAGTCTATATCAAGGAGATTGGATTTGAGTGGTGAGTTGCAACAAGTTGTTGAATTTTTACTCCATTGTCATTAAGCCTCTATCCCTCAAAAGGATAAGCTCTCTTTATCATCAATTTTTCCATTGTGGAGGTAGAAATACCAACATGATTTTTGATCGAGGTAAGCCCCTATATGGCACAACCCTTCCACTCCTTTTGAATGTGTAGAAAATTCAAAGAGGATTAGAATAATATCAAAGAATTTTTGCTCATTGATGCATTCAACCTCTACAAATTGATAAGATAGGAAAAATCCATTATCCTAGTAAAAGATGAAGATCTGACAATGGGATTCAGAAGGAAGAAGCTCCAAACAAGGGTCTTGACAACTATGAAGTCAAATTCAATTTTAAACTCCCTGGACAATGGTAGTCTTGCTGCTCTTGACTAAGAAATTCAGGCTCAAATTTGAACCATAGGTGCACTAATATCTTTTCTATCCATTTCTAGCCTTATATTTTGGTTATCAATTTCTAGATTTTTTATATTTATCTCAAAATAGTGCATTTTCATAGTTAATTAGTTGAATCATTATAGTTACATCAAAATGCAATTTCTAAGGTATTAAAGGATCATATCCAAGGCTGATTTGACTCACCTTTAAGGTTGAAAGTTAATCTAATTCCCTTGGCTATTTGAATCCTAATATTCTTTGAAAAAGGATTGATGTTAGTGATCTAAGTGTTAGACCTAGTATCCCCATTTCACTAAAACACACCTCAATATACCGATGCTCATGGATAACATAGACCTGATATTTACAAAAGGATAAAAAAATACATTACATGATAGCATGCCATCCCCTTCACTATACCCTACATGTGCCTTGGAATTCACCATCCATCTTCCTTTCATCAAAGTCCTTCAACCATTCCAAATCATAAATAGGCTCCAGGTTATTTACCCTCTTAATATATTGGCACTCCATCTCTGCTAATGCTCAATGATGCCTCAATTTTTGGGTCTAGAAATTCTTGGGAAATGGAATCCACTCTACCATTACAACCTCCTCAATTACCCTCCTTATTTCCTTTGATTGTGGCAGCTTGATGTCATACCTGAACACCCTTAGAACCTTCTCTAGACCTTGCAAGTATTTCCTCTTGAAGAGAATTAATGAGATCTCCCTTAGCATCTCCTTGGATTCTCCCATGTCCAACAAAGATGCCATGAAGCTGGAGGAGACGTCAGTGTTAACTCTATGGAATGACCATCAACTAAAAAATCCACCCCCAACACCCATTTGATCACCTTACTTATCCTCCCACTATGCTCCTTGAGAACAAATTTGAGCCTCTGGTCCATCACCTCTCTTAGAAATTACATGTGCTTGCTTGGGCTAGTGACACACATTGGTGTATCCATCTTCTCACCTTCTCGCACGCTCCAAACTATCATTTGAATGCCCATCTTTTAAGATTTCCAGGGTGACTTAAAGAAATTTTTATTTTCATCCCACACACAAGCCATGGAAAAAAATGTGTTTGAAAATTATCTCACACTACTCTATGCTCATTAAATCTTATGTAATATGTGGAAAATCTACCAGCCTTTGAATATTTGTACTCCTTAATTTCCATATGTCCACACTACTTAGCTTGTGATGTCATATTGCCTTATGCCTTCTTGTATGGGATTTCCACCTCCCTTGTTCTCCACTTCTAGCTCATTCTTGTTAGAGATCAATGATTTTATTAGCAATGCTATCCACCTCAACATTTCCTTCTTGATATATATGTTCTAATTTGAAGTCTTTGAACCCATCATGTAGCCTTAGAAATTCCCCAAAGTGATTATTCAATTCCTATAGTGCCCCTTTGTGATTGGCTTTTCTCAATGATTGGTAAATTTTAATTGGGTTGTTTGATTTTATGTGTTCGATTGTTTAATTTAAATTTTTTTGATTAAGAAGGTTTTGAGAATTTGAAACATTAAAATAAATCATTAAACAAGATATATATATATATATATATATATATATATATATATATATATATATATATATATATATATATATATATATATATGATATATAAGTAAATATAAATGTAAAAGTTAATAATAAAATAAAATAAATAAACAAATCATAATACAATGGTAAATAAATAAAAAATGCAAAATCTGAATTTAAGTTATTGTATCAAACAAATTTTGTAACCACTTTGCTTGTAAAAGGGAAATTGTCCAGAAGAAGGGAAACGGCTATCCGTATGTTAAGGAAACGGCTATCCAGCCCCTAGAATGCACTTATGGGGATGGATGCCTATACGTCATAACTGCTGTTCTTTGCATTTCTCAACCAGTTAACTCACCGTGAAGTCTATGTTCCTCAGACACTTAACTGTAGTTCATAATTTCTCAGCAAGTTAATCGGGACACAAAGAAAACTATAGTTCCTCGTGGAAAAATCAAAGCTTTTAGAGTGCCCACGACAATTTTAGTCTTCTTTTTGTTTTTTTCCTTTTTAATCTAATGTTTTTGAGCTGTTATTTTTAGATGCTTAAGTTTTTGTCTGCTTTATTGTTTTTTTCTATTTTAATTTACTTTGGCATCGAGTTTCAACCTGTTTCCATCTATTTCCAGCCTCCATGAAGAAAATTTACAGTTTTTTTTTTCTCAGCGCAAGTTTGATCTTTGGCTGTAGCGTGGTTTAAAAATTCTGGTTTTTAGTCTTCTTTTTATCTTTTGGCTGTAGCGCAAGTTTGATCTTTCACTTTGTTTCCATCTTTTACAGACTAGAAGATGGTTCTCTGCGCTTGGTTTTCGATGAGTAGAATGCTGGTGTAGGCTATGGAATTTAGCTGTAAGCATTCTATGAAACAGTTTGCATACTTCTTGTATTCTTCCACATTCACATATACGCATACCAGAGCATACTCAGTTCATCGCAGCATCAACGAAGTTTTTAGTGGAAAAATCAAATCTTTAAGATGGCTGGTAGTATAGCCGTTTATATTATATTGGGGATTTTTTTTTGGTCTTTTCCTTTTTAATTTTTTTGGCGCCAGGTTTGATGAAGCTCTGTATTATTTTTCGTAGAGCCAAGTTTACCAGAAAACGTATGTCGAGCCCTCTATTATTTGACACCACACTCGACTAGCTTAAAGTATTTAAATCAGACCAACGTTTAGCTGTTTGATTCCCAGATCAAAAAGAATCTGGTTTGATCAGGGTGAGCAAGCGGAAGAAATAATTTCAAATTCTTGCATGTGCAGGCTTGGCAGTTAAGATTTTGTTTAAAAATTATTCTTTCCTAAGATTGATGAAAAACTTCTAGAAAAACCCATATATGTTATTTATTATTTTAATTAATATATTAATATTATATTAACAAAATTTAATGTAATTATCTTTTCAATACAGATCTCCATATTTTTATGTTTATATTATTATTATGATGAATATTTTAGATTTTTAAATTTTTATGATATAATTTTTTATATGTAGAAGATATATTTGTAGTGTACACATCAAAAAATAGTTTATCTTAATAAATTTATGTTAATGATATAATTGTTGTCTATTACATATGATTAAGATCTTTAATTTCTTTGAATGCTATTATATTTAAATCTTAATTATAATTTAAACTTTAGTATATATGATATTGTTAAATAGAGAAAAATTATTTATTGGAAAATTTTACATATATATTATGAAGTAATTTTATAATACATATGGTGGCAATTATAATCCATTATTATAATTCTACTTCACTAATATGTTGCAATATGTAGTATTTTTTATCTTCTTGACATGTTTTATTTAATACAATATAATAAAAATATTGAGAAGATTCTATGAATATGCATCAATGTCCTTGTAGATGTCAAAATAAATCTCAATGCATATATTAGATCTAAACTTACTGTTAAATGTATCGTGTGTTGATATTAAATATCTACAAAAGTCTTGTAAGATGATATCAATAAGTTGCATATGCAACCAAGAATGAATGTAAATTTGTAAATTCCTTGACTTGAACTCTTAAACTTTTATATAGCATACGCAACTTGGGAATCCATAAAAATGTAGCTATATATTGATATTTTTGACACGAGATCTCAAATTATGGGACAAAATTAATATCACTAAAGTATGCAAGATGCTAGTGCTTTAGAGTATATTGCACCTACCTAATCAGGAACATAGAGAATGTGATTTAATAAATGATTTCATCATTCAACCATTTAAGACAAGTATCTATGTGATTGGGAAACATAATTATAACTTAAAAATGAGAGAAATATTCATAGGAATATAATATAAAGAGATAGATACATATTTGTGTAAATAAAAGTTACAGGAGACATTGCATATTCATATCTACTTCAATAATTAATTCTTATTCAAAGAATTATTGTATGTTATTTTAAAAATATCACTAGAAATAATTTTTAGTTTTATAATCAATATGGTGAAAAATAATTAAAAATAATAATAGGTCATCAAATGTGATCCTCAAGATATTTACATAATTACCTAGGACATCCTAATTAGGCATGGAAATGCCTGGAATATGGAGGGGTCTCTACTAGACTACACCCTCTATAGAATCAATACAAATGACCTCAACAAAAATATTCATGTGAAATGATTAGATCAAGAATGTTGTAATAGATCTCAACAAAAATGTTTATGAAATATAATGAAATATAAAATACCCACAAAAAATAAAGTAGATTTAAAAACATATAAAATTGGAAGTCAACTAAAATAGTGGGGCAAATTTGCATTGAAAAAATGTGTAGAAATATGTTGGAATATATTAGAAAACACAACAATACATAGCCTTCACCATATATTTAATCTCTAAATGAAGTTGTGTCATGAACCAAAGGGATTTCATTTAAGGGTTTTACTCCTTATATCAAACAGGTGAACATGAGTGCTCAAACTATGAGAAATTGGGGTTTGATTTTCGTTGATAAACTAATAAACATGAGGAATTTTGAGGTTTCTAAATTATATATAAATTTAATTCCTAACATGGGATCCTCACATGTTAATAATTGTTTCAAATTCTTCCTTATTATTATCATATCCAATTGATTCCATTAATGAAAAACCTTGAGTCATGTAAGGGAATGCGTGTGGTTTCCATTTTGAATTTTAGGGTTACAATATTTACATGTTGAAGGATGCAACATGATGGGATTCTAAGGATTCACACACATTTCAAAGGGTGTAATTACAAGAATGACATAGGAAATTGAGAGTCACAATCTAATATATATATATATATTTAAATAAAAGGCATATAGCCAACTTAATATATTTATATAATAATGTGAAAGGTTACAATAGTAACATCTTTCTAGATCATAGTCTAAAATATAACTTATACAATAATATGTTGATGTATCAACAACTTCTTCTCCCAATATGATATTTATGTGAGGCACAATTCATTTTTGACAAAATTTTAAATGACCTTGTACTATATCAACTTGTTATATTCATAGAAAAATGATTATATCCTTTTGAAAAATTGCTTCAAAATTTTCACGCTTCATATGCCATATACTGCCCCATAAAGCTCATGCTTTGAAATCTTATAATGGATTAGTAGATTCAAAAACAGCTAAATGTAAGATATAACTAAAATGCTACAAAATGTTCATAGTATCAAACATTTCCAATAGATGAACTATCAAGTCCTTCACCTTTCTGCATGGTCTGATGTGTTGGTAGAGTTGAATGTGACTTTATAGTTATTTTCATATCTAGTACTTGGGGAATTATCCTGACTTGATGTTCCATCAATGTTTCTTTCTTCAGCTTGAGACCTTGCAGATTTGGCCACCTCTTTATGTTTTTCCTCTTGCTTGTTGGAGTTTCCCTCATGGTTACAATGGTGAGTTAGCATAAATGATAAAGCATGATATTTTTTTTTGAAGCTTCTAACCATATCATCTCCAACTTCAAAATGATGTCTACCTATTGCTCTATATAGATGACTTGATGAGTTATACTCCATTGATATCATCATTGCAATGTAAAAAATTTTGAAGCTAACCTTGTGGTGCAAGTAATGTTTGCAAAAATCCCCCCCACATATGCATCTTCTTTCCAAAAAATATATTTCTGAATGGTCTTCAGTAATTCATTATCTTGTAGGAACACTTCCTTGATAACCAAGTTTTCAAGGTTAACCACATCCTGGTAATTAGGGTTTAGACACAACACATTTGAAACAAAGATTGAAACTAATTCTAAAGGAAAAATTAGTCTTTGTACCGAAGGAAGAATAATTTCTTCACCAATCAAGGTCTTCAAACATTTATAAACTGGTTGGAAATCAGTATTCAAGATATGAGACAAATGCTATCTTTCCAAAGCTTTTGAAAATAGCAACTCCCAGTCTTGAATTGGAAATAGAGCTCTATGATTTGGTGGCAAAAACTCCAAGATGCACTATCTATGAGAATAGGCTTAAAGTATTGGGCACAACACAATACCCAAAAAATGAGCTTGAAGATAATAGGTAGAAGAGAAATTTGAAAAAATCCCTACAGCTCCTGGTCTATGCAATACCCAGTGAATTGAAAAATGAAATTCTAAAAGATCTTTTATTCATAATACACCTAGCTAGTTCAAATTTTCCTCACAATATTTATCCATTCAATGACTAACAAAGTGTGAAAGTAATTCATATTGCTCATATTGCAGCTCTTAAAATTTTAACAAATAAAATTTTGTCATCATTTTATATCTATTACATAATTGATTTGCCAAGAAGATTTTTTTCTCCTTACAAACATTTACAATGATTAATGAGTCTTCTACAATTTCCAAGTGTTTTATTTTTATATCATATGCTAATTGCAATCCATGAAGGAGAGCTTGTGCTTCTGCAATATTGTTTGTTCCCTTCGGTAACTTTATAAACAATGCTAAAACTAGAAGCCCTTTGTGATCTCTAATTACAACCCCTGCTCCTAATAAACTTGGATTCCCTTGTGAAGCACCATCAAAATTTAACTCTAAATAACCTTAGGTGGATTCCACTGAATTCTACTTCTATCCACTTTTTGACTTGAATTACTATGTTGGCTTCCTTTGAATGGTAGAACAATCTTATTCCATTTTTGCATAACCTTTGAGTCCCAATCTGTGAACATTGAACCAACATGTTTGGTCTTCGAAACATATAAGAATTAGAAACTACATCTACCAATGACACAACCATTGAATAAATATACATATATAACATCAAACACATGTGTTGCAAATACTTAAATAACAATCTAGATGTGCAAGAAAAATATTGTCTACAATGGAAAAATTAGAGTATATGACCTTGAAGGGTTGAATTTAGAAGGGAAGTTGAAAGATTGTTTCACATTCTCATAGTACATGTTTTCTAGCTATATTTTTCCACTTGATCAAATAGTTGACAATCTCCCATTTTGACAATCTATTATTTTTTGTATAAAGGATTAGCCCTTGAGATAGTAAACAAAATAGTTCAATAATGTTTCCAATTTAAAGAAGATTTATAAATTATTTTGTTTTCTTATATTAGTATCAAATTATCTAAGATGATGAGAATCATTACACTATGCTTGGAAAATCACATTAAATTTTATTTTTACTATCCAAAAGATTTATCACTATTTACTTCATGTTGAGAACCATAATATTGTGAAATTTTAATCCCTTAAATAACTTCTTACGTATCCAAATGCAATGCTAAGCGGGTGATACTACATATGAAATTTTCACTAAAATTAATTTGGACCAGGCCTTGAATTTGATGGTCTATTTCATTACTTTTTTAATTTTAGACCGTATATTACAACTTTAAAATTTATTAGATTGATTTTTATTTTTATTAAACTGTAAAAATTTATTATAGGAAAAATATAATATAGTATTTTAATTTATAATATATATTATTATATAATGTTTATTATATAAAAACAAATAATTTAGAATAAAATACATTTTTTTTGAATATTTTGCAATATGGATTTAGAAACTTTCTTTTATATTAATATATATGATTTATTATAAAAATATATATTAATTTGTAATATTTTCAAAATAGAAAATAATTTTTAACTTTTAGAATATTTTTAAAAAGATTTGTTTTTAATATGAATTTGGAAACTTCTCTTAATTGTTAATTATAACAGTAAATTTAAGACTTTTTATATTTCTTACTAATAATTATCATTATTTTTAAGTTTTTAGAATATTGCATTTATAAAAGATTTTGTATAAAAGAAATCATAAATTAAACAATTTTTTTGACAATTTATATTTTATTAGGAATGATCTTTTCATAGTTGGTGAGAATTAGATAAAAAGATTTCTGGATTCAACTGTATCTATTTATTTGTATCCAAATAAACAACAAAGTTGAATCCATAAATCTTTTTATCAAATTTATATTTTTCTTAAAACGTTAAATAAAAGACATTTAAATGACCAGACCATCATAAAATTTTCTATAACAGATAGAGGTGACCATCAAATTTATTTATTTTTATTAGTCTTGATGCCTTTCCTATCATGCATTCTCAAAACATATTTTGATATAGTATTTTGATAAGGGGTGTTTATATTTGTCAATTTATATGGCTACTATGGAGAAAAGCATTAATACGTGAAGCATAAAAATTCCATGTAGCAAGAAGAGAAATCAGCATATCCTTTTAGAGAGAATGGTCTATGTTAAGGTTCCAAACTATACAAAGATGAGCATGTGTTTAGCTCTACAATAAATGCAGTATAAAATGTAAAATTTTGTTGTTTCGTTTGTGTGGATCAGATATAAGGAGACAAAGACAGTTTCTTAAGGGAGATTTCCAAGCATGCAACCCAATAAAATGGGCATCTAGTGAGAACTTTTTGGGAGGGATGAATAAATTTTTGAGCAAAATTCTAGGTTAACATGCTGTTTTGAAATTCCTTCTGAATCATGGGGTATTGGATTATCAATTTGACATAATGTTGTGGCTTTGGTTTACTGTGAAATGTGCAACCAAAAGGACCAAAAAAAAGGCATAACTACTGAAAATAATTGGTTTTATTATTGATCTTTAAAATAAATTATGTTTAAGAAGATCAAGGCAGATTTCTAGAAAAAAAATAGAGCAGCTTCCTTAATGCTCATGATATTATGGTTGAGAAAGAACTTGAATAAAATCCTGAAAGCAAGAAAGAAATAGATAAAGAAGGAAAAAGTTTACTGCGATTTAAGGGATGTTGTTGATTATTAGATTGTTTTCCTTGAGATTGGCGATGCTGATTATCAACCCTCCTCTATCCTCCTGCAATAGTGAAAGCCACTTAAAAGGAAAAAAGGGCTATGAAATTGATCAGAATTTTTAAACCACGCTACAGCCAAAGATCAAACTTGCGTTGAGAAAAAAAAACTGTAAATTTTCTTCATGGAGGCTGGAAAAAGATGGAAACAGGTTGAAACTTGACACCAAAGGAAATTAAAACAGAAAAAAACAATAAAGCAGACAAAAACTTAAGCATCTAAAAATAAAAACTCAAAAACATTAGATTAAAAAGGAAAAAAACAAAAAAGAAGACTAAAATTGCCGTGGGCACTCTAAAAGCTTTGGTTTTTCCTCGAGGAACTATAGTTTTCTTTGTGTCTCAATTAACTTGCTGAGAAATTATGAACTACAGTTAAGTGTCTGAGGAATAGAGACTTCACGGTGAGTTAACTGGTTGAGAAATGAAAAGAACGACAGTTATGATGTATAGGCATCCATCCCCATAAGTGCATTCTAGGGGCTGGATAGCCATTTCCGTATGTTAATACATGCAATTTATTTTAGAAATTACAAATAAAATAGTTAATATGAAAATTTGACTGTATATATATATATATATATATATATATATATATATATATATATATATATATATATATATATATATATATATATATATATATATACTTTTATTTTAAATTTTTTAATAGAAACTTTTCTATGCTTTAATAAAAGAATAGAAACTTCTTTTTAAATGCAAACTTCTATTGTTGAAAAAAAATCTCAAATTTTTAGATTTTTTTAAAGATTTTAAATATTTTTGAGTTTCTTTAATAGAATTTTTAATAAAAACAACAATCTTCTCCTTCAAACCATTTTTTTGTTTTACCAGTGCAAAATATTTCATTTTGGTCTTTTATTAATATAGTTTTATTAATATGGTTTTAGAGTTTAATCTTCATTATCCAGACTCTAGCTTACAACAAAAAAAAAAAGATTTACAAAAAGTAAAGAGATTTTGTTGCACAGTTACAACTTACAACAAAAAAGAAAACGATTTTGCAGTAAGAAGAGTAAGATGATTTTCATTTTATTTCTTTTGTTCTTTTAAAAAAATAATGATATACAAATCTTATATTAAAAATTTGTAACAGTTTACCATAGTAAAATTAAACATTGTAGATTTTTTTTATCAAACATTTTGGATTGCATTTAATAATATTCCATGATTTTTTTTTCCTAATTTTTTTGTTCTAATGCAACCTCTACAACCCCCTATTCTCTATATGGTTGTTAGTTTATATTAATTTTTTTTTTATGGTTCATTTTTTATAAATTTAGATGAATTTGAACAAAACATCTAAATCTTTCTTATTTATAAAATGTTCCCTTATTATATAAAATTTGACTTGCAATAAAAAAAAAAAAAAAATTGTCATGTGAAAGGCAATAAAGAAGACTAAACCGTAGAAAAAAAAATTCATGATGGAGGTGGATCGTCAAATTTAAGCCCTAGTGCTCTTAAATGCGTAACTGTCTGCTTTAAAGGAGAGGAACTTATTTTAATTGGAGTCTGGGGAGGGCTCCGGGGAAGAGTACTATTTCACTCTCGAAAGTTCGGATACTTAAGAATGAATCATGAGATTGTTTTCGACAAGAGTAGAAGATTTGATACCAGACGTTCTTATCCATTGATAGCGAACTTGGGGATTAGCAAGAAGTAGTTGGAGCCGAGATCAAATTTCTTCCAGTTAAGCGTTGGGTCCAGGTAGAATTCCAATCTTTTGTTTACTTGGTTTGTTTTGTGTAAGGGCGACAGATGGACTTCTCTCTGTGTTTTCAGTTTTGGAGATAGGTGTTTTAATTGTGTTGTTCTGCCTGGAAATAAGGTTTCAATGGGAGTTTTGGAGAATGTTCAGTTGAATGAAAATTACGGCCAAGATTCTTATAATGAGCACATTTGGGTTTTGTCATTTCGGCACCCTTTACCCTGCGTAAGGAAATATATCAGCATTGTTAGTTGGATCGTAAAAGGCTGCAACTTATTGGATACTAAACCTGCTAGTCTGCACGCATCGAGATCACAAGCAAAGTTTACCATGTAGGCTGCATTCCTGAGCAGATTTTAAGGCTTCCTTGTGAATTCTTTTGTGCATCTCTTCCTATCATCGCATAATTATTCCTACTGTTTGCATTGTTGGAAGTTCTTAAGTCTTTCACCGAATTCCTCTTGCGCACTCTTGCTGTCAACTCCATTCTTTTCTTCAAGCCACGCCCTCGTCTTATGCTGGATAATATATGATTTACCTATTTGTATTCTATTTGAAATAGTTTATTGGTTAGGCATTCAATTTATGATGTATGGCCTCCCATTTTGATGGGTGCGATTTTAGATCTTGCACTATGTTATAATAGAGGTCGTTGTCTTGGGTTATGACTAGTTTGATGCATGGTCTATGCTTCAGCTCTTTGCATGCAGTGCATATTATTTTAGTACAAGTTTTTCTTTCAGATTGATTGATTTAGCATCACCAATAATCTCCACTCGAAACATTGGCGTTGTTTTATATGATAACAAGGTTTGCACCGATTGTTGTGGTTCCAAGTTTATCTCTTGCTTTTGAGGTTGTACAGCGCGCCACCAATCTCCCCTATGTTGCTGCCTTGCAACATGATTTCATTTACAGTTTTGGTCTTATGCATAAGTTCGAATCTACCTATGCCCATTACCTTCATTTTTGGCATTCGATTTGTGTATGCAAAACGACCTTACATAAATGAGACCATTTTTTGAATACCCATGGCATGTACGCGTAGTCTCTGTTGAGATTTAGTTTTTGTAGGCAGGTTATAATGCAACTTCCATAATGTCTATTTATCAGCCGATCTACTGGCCCTTTTCTTGGGTAGGGTTCTCAGTCCAGCACTCATCTAATATTTAGGTTCCTTGAGGTATGCCTCTCTTCAATTAAGTTCGTAAGAGAACCGATGACTAAGGATTGAGTTTTGATCAATTAAAATTATGACATGTATGTATTCGACGCATAGAATTGGTGTTTAGTAATTATTCATTATTTTAGTTGTTCATTAAAGTTTGTATTACGAAGAGAAATTGGCTGCAGATGATTAGAAAGGGCTTATAATATGTTTACAGGACCATTGTAGTTAGTTGAAGAATGTGTTGTAGTATGGGACATTCGACTACCTAGGAAGATTTCGGCCTATAGTTAAAGGGCAGTTTGGTTCATTAGTGATATTGATTTTAGAAACATAGACCGCTTGCTGGACCCTGATTTTGAGTATACTAATTGAAAAGGCCAGTGTGCTCCATTTGGTGATTATGACCTTGTAGACAGATTTTTGGACCATGATTTCTCTATTTTCTTACTTGCAATAAAATGTTAAATGTGGAGGATCTACATCGGCGAGTAATTGTGACAATGATGCTTTAAATTCTTGTGCACCCTTTGCTTCTTGTTACTTATGGTGAACTTGACATACTTAGCAACCCTTCTTTTGGTTTCAAAGAGTCTTGTCATATTTTTCAATGGAAATCATGATTGAGATGCGGTTGCTGATATTTAATTAGCACTCCCTACAACATAGCATTTTTATGAATCTTTTTCATTTGGTGTACTCTAGAAATCTATCTACTATTGATCCCTACTAGTTGTGGCTCAATACTAATCTTCTTATTTGAGGTTATTTATTTTGGTACACCGACATACTTACAATTTCCATCAATGGGTTGTGCTAATCGATAAATGAAAGATTCTTTATTTATTTTTAGCTACACCACATATTTGGGTTGTGAAACAAGGGAGGGAATTACCAATTATATTTATGGAATTATAAAAAAATTAACATTACTTTATATGTATATGTTCATATATCTAGATTAACTTCATAATTAATTTGGGAATATATATAGTAGTAATGTTGTATCATTATTAAAAGATCATGAGTTGAAATCCTTATAAGATTATCCATAGGTGCAACTTTGTAGCTATGGTAACACTTCTTTTATAGGTTATGTTTTTTATAAAGGAAAAAATGAGTTTTACATGGACCCGAAACCACAGAGTTAACAAAGAGTAAGAATAAGCATTAAAGTCACCAAAGACAAAAAGGCTGCATCAAAATAAAGCCCAACAAACACAACAACCACCAACCCAAGGCCAACAAGGGCCATCAAAAAATCCAAACAAAAAAACCAACAAGAAACCCCCAGCTAACTTAAGAACTTAAGAGCTTCAGCAGCCTCTGCTTCAAGATTGTGCATATCCTGAATGCCCTTCTTTTATAGGTTATGTTATGCATATGGAATAGTATGGTTTCCATGAATAAACTCATAGTTAGTTTATAGTTATCGTGTAGGGTGGAAATTATACCTTTCCCTTGGGTCTGTTGATCATGTTATAAATAAGAAATATGGTAGCTAAATCTTGATTTCTATAAATGTGTATAAATCTATGCATATATGTATTGTTTATTCATGCTAGTGAATTATGGGAAGAGTGAGGAGATAAAATGTTAGTCATGGAGAGAAAAATTAGATGGAAAAAGTTAATAATGTTAATATTGTTAAGGGTTGCTTGGGTTGATTACTATATTTGTGATTGGGGATTGCATCAATTTTGGAAAGTTTGTTGATTTTTATTATGGTTAAAAGTGGAAGCCTGTTTGTGCCTTATGGTCTTTGAGTGAATTTTGAGCCTATGGTAGGTTTTGTATTGAGGGTATTTTATTAGTTTTGTTTGAGTTTGAAGGTCTCGCTATGATGTTATCCCACCATTATTTTGTACTTGTTGACTCGTTAATTGTGGGACGAAAATCGCTCTTTGAGATCTTGTTATTGTTGACATTTCTTTGATGGGGAACCCTTGTGTTAGCATTATTTGAGTCTTCCAAAGGTTAGAGGGGTATGTTTTTACTAGCAAGATTTGGTATGGGGGCCGATGATCTAGGAAGATCTACCTTGGACAACCCATAACAAGCTTGAAGTATTTATTTGAATTTTGTGTTGTTTCACCTAAAAGTGGGTGGTTCCATGATTTTGTTATTCTGATGATGGTTGACCTTTACACTTGAATTTTGTTTATGTGGGATTGAGCCTTGCACTTGAATTTGGTTTTCGTTGCTCTGAAGTTTTAGTGTGAGATGGTGCATGCCTCACATGGTGCAATTTTTTTGTTGGGATTTGATATCTTGTGCAAGTTGGCTTGCCCATTTGTGATTTTGAGATTTTGTTGTTAGTTGGGGGAGTGGCTCTCAGTGGGGGTCGGCGCCCAAAGTGGTTGGTCCAAGACAACCCATTGTGAGTTTAATCAAGTGATAACTTAATTAATTAATTAGGGGGTTTGGGTAGATCCACACTTTAATTCAGCTAATGTAGCCTCACTCATGGGCCCAAGTGCTTGTTTAGGCTTGGGATGAGTGGGAAGGCCTAAAATGGCAAGATCAACTATCGTGCCTCTGCATAGTAATTTTGCAAGTTAAGTTGATCCCACATAGCAAGCATGGGGGTTCGACGGTCGATAGAGGCTACCAAGGAAACTCAAGATGGGGGTCGATAGCCTAGGAAGGTTACATCAGGGTAACCCATGAATACCTATGTGATGACACTCCACCCTTTAACAACCTTATATGTTGATTTTTCCCCTTTTGTTGTTCTTGAGCCTCTGGAAGAGAATGTTGTCATGTGTTCACTGATGCTTGGTTATGTTGTCTTGGGTTGGTTACTTCATATGTTGGTTACATCTTGGATTGGATATTTCTTGTGATGAATGTTATCTTGTGTTATTTTTGTTCTCATTGTGAAGTCTTGTAATCCTTGTTTCGTTTGATGTTATTCGTTGAGGTCCTTCTTGTTTTCTCCTAGCATGGGGGGTGGGCCTTCGGGTCCACATGATCGGGTGGAATGTGCTATGCACTCCATTGGGTCCGTAGCTGAGGATTGAGTTGTGAAGAGATGTACCAGTTACAGTGACTCCAAAGATATACCAATGTTGGAACTAGTCTTGATGATTTGTACTCATTCATACCATTTGTATTATTCCATGTTAATGTACTCATCCCATTCATGTTGGGAAGCAACATTGTATTGATGTAAACCTTGAGCAATGTATCTTCATGATATTAATGTATTGTCTATATTCATGTTATTATCTTATGGTTATTGGTGTATGTCTATCTTTCATGTAATGTATAGATGTTGATTCATAATGTAATGCAGTCATGTAACCCCAAGGGACTTTGCAATAAGTTGTACATGTTTAGTTTCTTTTTAAGTGATGTATGTTAATATTATATTGCATGTTAGTTATTTATAAAAAAAAAAATGTACCATAAAAGTTAGATGTTGTTGTGTCCTTTGATGTTTGCGTGGTGGGGCATTACAATTCCCAATTTTGAATTTGTCTATTTCAAACCACATTGATTATTATCATTGAGTCACCTTCGATCTCAATTCTCCTTATACTAGAAACGTTTGAATTTCTTCAAGACCAAGTTTTAATGTTGTTATATTTATTGTTATTTGTTCCTAATCTAAGGGGGTGGTAACTTTCTTTTAGTATTAATCCATTATGGTCTCTAAAGATCCATTCGACTCCTACTAATCTTGGGTTTCCTCTGGAGACCCCATTGAAATTAATTTTTATCCATCCTCCCTCTAGAAATCACCCTTTTGTTTTGTCTCTTTTGACCATGGCCTTAATGCCCACAACCCCATTAATAGAGGAAAGTGGTCCATATTTTAAATATTTCATTACATATTTACTTATTCACAATTGACTGCATATCCCTCTTTTAGTCATTATATTAAATAAATCATATTCCTAGTCCAAGCCTCTTAGCTATCTCATTATTCCTTAAGAAAATAAGGCCAAACTCACAAAATGGTTCTTAAGAAGGATTTTATAACTACCTATAAGAGAGAACCCTCCTAATTATTTGACAAGCTCAAAACATAATTTTTTCTTTATTTTTTGAAATTTGACAAAATAATACATAGACCTCCATCGATGAAATCATAGTACTTTTTTTTACTAAAACAATAAAAAAAAATTAAAAAATATTCTACACACAATAGTGACAACAAATCTTTTATTTATCTGAATTCCTTAAAATATGAATACCTTAATATTTCTCAAGCTACAAATTCAAGGGTTTGATGATTATTTGATTTGAAGAGCACACCAAGGCACTCTATATAATCTAATCCCTCTTCTAAGTACAAGCCTCTTTCAAAATATTCAAGAACACTTTCTAGATTTTGAAAAATTGGTCTTTTAATCTTAAAAATTGCTTAAGACGTTAACGATGATACTCTTATCCAATGTATAAGAAAATACTATTTTTTTAAAATAGTTCAAATACATATTTGTCATTTAGGCCACATTTTATTTATCCTTTATACATTAGTCTATAGAGCTTCCACTTTTAGGTGTTGTATTAAATACTCTTTATCATATGGCCACTCCAATTTTCATAATTATCTTTCCGTTTCTAACATAGTTAGGAAGACCAAACTCATAAAATGGTTTGTAAGAAGGATGAAAGTGAAACATAATCATCAAATAATTCTTATGTCTAAGATTTTATTTCCACAATCTATTTTAGAACTATCCACAAATAAAACCCTCTCAATATTTGTATCAATTTTTGTAGAGTTTACAAATTTATACATAGACCTCCATTAATAGACTCTCGAAATTAATTTTACAAAACTAATAAAAAAGATAATAGATATTCATTTCACTCATACAATAATGAAAAATGATCTTTCATTAAGATAAAATAGAAAAAAAAACTGTACAAGATGAATACCTTAATCTTTGACAAATTAAGATCTGAAAGGTTTGATGAATCTTTGATTCTAAAATTGCACTAAGCAACTCCAAGTAATGAAAACCTCCTTCTAAACAAATTCTCTTTTAAAATATTCAAGAATAATTTGTAACATTTGAAAAAAAAACTCTCTTTTAATTTTAAAAAATGACATAGATCTTTAGCAATGAGATTTTATTCCATTGTCTAAGAAAGCCTACTTCTTTGTAAAGCAGTTAAACAAATCATAAAATATCAATACCTTTATCTTTTGTTGGAAGAATATTTTTTCTCAAAAGCACACCAAGTTACTCCAAATAATTCAATCCTTCTTATAGACATATGTCTTTTTTAAAATATTGAAGAAAACTTTCTATATTTTGAAAACAATTCTCTTTCAATCTTAAAAAATTGCATAAATCTTTAACAATAAGACTCTTTTCCAATACATAAGCAAAGCCTATTTTTTCTATAGAATTAAAACAAATATAAAGATGAAAACCTTCATTTTTTATAAGCTAATAATTTATGAATTTGATGATCTGAAGAACACATCAAATCACTCCAAATAATCTACTCTTCTTCCCAAAACTCTGGTGCTCAAAGCTCTGTTGTTTCTTCCTGATACCCTACACTAGAGCATTCTTGGTATTTATCAGGTCCTTAAAACTATGTTGTTTCCCCCTGATATACTCCACTGCATTATTCAGGTTATATATCTGGACCTTAGACCTCTGCAGTTTCTCCCTGATATCATCCATTGCAGTTTCTCCTGTTGTTGCTCGTAAAGCCCTCCATAGGTGCCCATTGGGAGTTGAGCCACTCGCCCATGGAGCCAATGGGAATTATTTGATGGTGACCATGGCCACTGCCACCACAGAACAAATCTAACACAGTCGCAACACACCAAGGCGGCTTCAAATAATCCAATCCTCCTCCTGAGGATAAGTCTTAGATTTCAAATAAAAGTTCTTTATAAATAGTATATTTTTTTAACAATGATAAAGCAACTTCTAATACCTCTTAGATGAATATCTTAATCTTTCACAGAGAATGAAATTTATAAATTTGAAAAATATTTGATTTCAAGAACATGTCAAGCCATTTCAAATAATTCATTTTTTTTTCATACACAAGTCTCTTTTAAAATATTTAATAACAGAATCTATATTTTGAAAAAAACTCTTTCAATTTTAAAAAAATACACATAACAATAAAGATTATTTCTACTTTTTTCTAAAGCATTAAAACAAATCATAAAAGATGAATGTCTTATTCTTTTGCAAACTAAGAATTCAAAGGATTGTTGAAACTTTAGTCTAAAGAACACACCAAGCATTCAAATAATCTAATCCTCCTTCCAAGTACAATTCTCATTGAAAATATTCAAGAACATTTTCTATATATGAAAAAAGAAAATCTTTTTTTCAATCCCAAAAATTTCACGTCTTGAACAATTAGACTTTTTTCAAATGTAGAGCTAAACCCTAGTTTTTTTAAAGCGTTAACACAAATCATAAATGATGGATGCCTTAATTTTTAAAAAATTAATAATTCAAAGTTTTGATTTTCTCAAGCATGTACCAAGCCACTCCAAATAATCTAATCCTCTTTCCAAGAATAAGTCACTTTCAAAATATTCAAAAATAATTTCTAGTTTTAAAAAAAAAAAAAAAAAAAAAATTCTCTCTTTCAATTTTAAGATGCATAACTTTTTAACAATATCTCTTTTCCAATGTATAAGAAAACCTTACTCTTTTCTAAAGCACTAAAAAAACCAATAAAGATGAATATCTTAATCTTTCGTCGATTGAGAATTCAAAGGATTAATAAATATTTCATCTCGAAAACACACAACCCACTCCACATAATCAAATTCTACTTCCAAACAAATTCTCTTTCAAAATGGTCAAGAACACTTTCTATACTTTGAAAAGAGGCTCTCTTTCAATCTTAAAAGTTGCATTTCTTCAACAATAAGATTCACTTTTTAAGTATAAGCAAACAAATCAGAAAATATGAACACCTTAATCTTCTACAAACTAATAATTCAAAATTTTGATGATCTCAAGAACACACCAAGCCACTTCAAATAATTATTCTTCCTTCCAAAGACAAGTCTCTTTCAAATTATTCAAGAACACTTTCTACATTCTAAGAAATAAGCTTGCTTTCAATCTTAAAAATTTCATAATTGTTTAATAGTAAGACTTTTTTCCAACGTATAAGAAAACTTTATTTTTCTAAAGCACTAAAATAAACCACAAAAGATAAGTACATTAATCTTTCACAAACTAAGAATTCAAAGTATTGATGAATCTTTGATTTCAAGAACACACCAAACCACTCTAACCAATCCAATCCTTCTTCCAAGAACAAGTTTCTTTCAAAAATATTCAAGAACACTTTCTATACTTCAAAAAAAATCTTACTTCAAATATTAAAAATTGCATGTCTTTGACAATAAGACTCTATTTTAAAGTATTTAAATTAATCTTATTTTTTCTAAAGCACCCAAACAAATTATAAAAGACAAATATCTTAATCTTTCACAAACTAATAATTCAAAGGTCAAAGGTCTAATGACCTCAAGAACATACCAAACCACTCAAAATGTTTAATCTTTCTTTCAAAGACAAGTCCCTTTCAAGACTATTTTTCAAACGTATTTAAGTCAATATTATTTTGTCTAAAACACTAAAACAAACCATACAAAATTAATAATCTTGTGCAAACTCCTCCATATAATTTAATCCTTTTTTCAAAAACAAGTCTCTCAGCTTCCATTTAGATAAGAAAAATCTAATATTTTAATCACTTGGATGAGATGGTCGCATCAAAGCAGGATTAGAATTGGTATGCATATCCTAATTTCATCACCTCTGCCTGACAACCGGTAATACCTGAAAATCAATCAAAATCTATAGTCAGAAAAAGCTGAAGGCAGAAAAGCACAAAGGCTATATAATAATTAATTAAATTAAGTCCTCTCCCTTTTACTTTCGTCTATCAAAACCCATATTCGAGCCAATTTCTGCCCCGAGGGCTTTGAACTTGGAAAACAATAATTATTATTTTGTTACTATTTGTCTAAGTGTTTTTTTTTTTAATATAACAGGGTGTCCCCCCAATCCAGTTCAGCGGTTCAGCAGAACGTATCTTGGGTACCTGGGGCAAGTTGGGGCGAGACTAGTCCCCTTCGGTGAGATCCCCCACCCGCAAGAAGTCCCACCTCTGAAACCTAGGAGTGGAGTCAAACCCGAGACCAATGGAGAACAAAACCCACTGCCCAAGCCAACTATGCTAACCGTGCGGGCTCACTATTTGAGAAGCTATTAATCCTGTTAGTTCTTAATTGAATTGATAGCAACCAAGACAAAATCAATTCCATTTAATTTAATTATTTTTTTCAATTAAAAAGACAAAAATCAAAATGATGAATCATTTCAAATTGACCTGATTTTTTGAAGAAAACTTGGGATCTGTTATTTTGTATTTCTTGGATGCAGCGATTCAAATGATCGCAAAGATGACGGATCTGGTCCAAAAAGCTCTGCTGCTGCTTCTTGACATCCTCCACTGCAAGGTTCTGGCCATTGATCTGGTGGTAAAATCTCTCCTGCTGCTTCTTGGTATCCTCCATTACAACGTTCTGGGCATAGATCTGATGCTTAAAGCTCTGCTGTTTCTTCCTCATATCATCCACTACATCGTTGTGGATATTGATCTGGTCCTTAGGGCTCTGCCGTTTCTCCCTAATATACTCCACTGCATTATTCAGGTTATCCGTCTGGACCTTAGAGCTCTGCAGTTTCTCCATGATATCATCCATTGCAACTTGCTGGTTGTAGTCGTCCTTGCAGAAGTCGTCGACGCTCTCGACGATCAAACCGATTTCCTTCTCCAGTCTGTCCACGCGAGCGCTAACTAGATCCAGCTCGTAAAGCCCTCCATCGGTTCTTTTCTGCATTGTCTCTACAGCCTCACATTCTAACTTGCACTTCTTCTCGTATTTTGTCAACCGGTGGTTGACCCACTCGCCCATGGAGCCAATGGGAAGCGACGGGGCGGCGCAAATGGCCACCACTAACGGCGGCGCCGTCATGGCCGCTGCTACCACAGCGAAAATAAACACTGTCGCGAACGCCGCCGCAAAAATAATGTTCGAAAGCTTTCGCAACACCCTCACACACTTGAACTTTCTATCCGATTTCTTTCTTTTTGCATTTAGTTTCTCCAGAATCTGTTCGTGCTGTTCGCGGACGGAATTCAAGAGTTGGGGGAATTCCTCTTTAAGAAGATTCTGATCCTTCTTAAATTCCGCTAACTTTTCCTTACACTTGGTGTAGTGCGCCTTGCCAGAAGGGGGATTTGCAGGCTTTATGCACTGTAACGCGCTCTCCAGTAGACGCCGTTTGCCCTCCACCCTTTTCAGCCAATTGTCCAGTTTGGTGTAGAAATCATAAGTCACTCTATTGAGTTGCTGATATAGTTCAACCAGCTCGGACAGGTTACGGTCTTTCCAGACATCTTTACCAATTTTCAGTATGAGAGTTTTGAGGTGCTCGTCTTTTTCAGCCAACAAGGAGGTGACCTCCCTTAACGAATCCATTGACAAAGTGTCCTCTGCCCTGCCATTTTGCACACCGTCGATAACTCGCTTCACGCCAGCTTCAAGCTTGTCGTGGAAATTCTTGACGTCTGAATCCTTTTCGTAGGCCATTTTATAACCATTTTCCCAATCAGACCCTTCCCCAACCCTCACATAACTCCCCTTGCTCAGATCGCTTCCCATCCTCTCTCAGAACGCAGGAATAGAAATGAAACAGAATTGGAAATCAGCGTTCGAGAGATTCTCTTCTGTGACTGAATATCAAATTTGCGATGACCAATCTATTTCGTCAGGAAATTGGTCTTGGGTAATGATTACAGGCACTAGGAGCTTAACTTTAGTGGATGGAATCTTTTAAGTCGGCTTTAACTTTATATTGGGAGTTAACAATAACAATATTGAGGTTACCAGTTTAAACTAGCAATTGCACCTTGGTGTGCAATGGGTACGCCGAAGATGTTGGAAAGTTAAATAGGAAATTTGTGGTCTATTAGTTGCAAAATTAAAATACTTTTAAAGTAAATTAAAAATTGTTAAAGCTAAAATTTTAACTTTTATTTTAAAACTTGTAAAAATAAAAAATCAATTCCTAAGTAATTTGTATAACTTATTATGATTTCATTCTTAAAAGTAATTACTATTAACTTTTCTTTTATAGGTAAAAATAATTACTATTAACTTAATCTACAATCATATTCTCTCTTGTTTTGACATTGTTATCAATTGAAAATAAACTTAAACTAAAATTTAAATTATATGTGTATATTTTAAATACAATATTATAATATAAATTGTATATTTAAATTTATTTATTTATTTATTGATATATATATTATATTTGAATTGTCTATAATCTAAATTATATAATATATTTTTTAAAAATTATTATATATTAGAAGTATGTACATTTATATTAAATATGTTAAATATTTATTTCATGTTAATTTAATTATATATAAAATTTAAAGTATATCTATATTTATTATGTATATTATGTAATATATATTATTAAAGAAAGGAGCAAAATGAAATTTAAAATAATATTTTAAATATAATCCATTTCAATTTATTTTTTATTTATAAAATAATTTATAATAAAATTATTAAATTATTTTTGTCTTTTATCACATTGTTGTCATTGGTACATCAACAAAATTTCTAGATTTGTTTGTGTAGTAGACGCGGTTGACTTGCAAAGCAAACAAAAGAGGAAAGTTAAGAATGAATGAAAAAAGCAATATGTAAACTATTTAATAGAAAGAGTGTACATAGAATGGATGAGAAAAGTAAAGAGATAAATCACAAAATACAAAACTATAAATAGAAATTTTGAAATAATTAAATTTTAATAGATGTATAAATATATCCAATTGCAAATCATATTTTTAAAATTTGGGTGAAATCCCTTAATTCAATATTTAATAAAACAGTTAAAAGATTTATTGAATTTTTATTATCTGTTATTATTTTGTGCTCTCCCTGTTTACGTTTCAATATAAACTATCTCACGCAAAATTTACTTCCATTTAACACTTAGATAGACAACACAATATTTTATTAGCCAGAATTTAAACGAAGAATAATCCCTAGAATTTAAATGAAGAATAATCCAGTAAAAAGGTTCGCGAGCCATCAAAACCATAGAATTACATGTGCCACAAACTAAAATTTGAGGCTGCATGCCTGGCACATCTGACATTGGGTAAAACAAATTTCGGTGTTGTCACCTACACATTAAAATAGGTAACAAATGTAAACTTCCAGCCAATATTTTTGTTTAGAAGGATTAAAACTCTTGTGTTGAGTTGAAGGATGCAAATATTTTTCGTTTTACGTGAATAGATTGAAGCAGCAGCTCGAGGCAGATTTGGTTTCTGCTTCTATATAAAGTGAAATTGCTAGTGAAGCTTTTTTGTGTTTCAATTTTTTAACTGTTAATTTACTGGTAATTTTAAGTATCTAAGTTGGGGGTGTTGGCAGAAATTGAACCAGAACCGATAATAAGTGATGAAACCCGGGCTGCTACGGAAGTATTAGAAATCCATCCAATGCATTCCCGGATTGTAGGCTCACTCTGAGCGATGATTTGTGAAATTGTAAAATAAAAACAACACCAGGCAAGCTATGTTGGCAAGCTGGGCAATAGAGCAGGGATGACTGTGATTTTGCTGGCATCACCATTGACAGCACACTCGAAGGGTGCTTCCCCATTTCTGTGCAGATAGAGGCGGACGAGGCCGAATGCTCTTCTTCATTTCATTTTAGCATGTATTTGACATTTTATAGCTGGAAGATTTCATTTTGTAAGATTTGATATTTATGGCTAAAAGATTTTATATAGCAGGAAGATTTGATTTATATTGCTGAAAGACGACTGTATTTCCATGGATTGAATCCTTTTTGGCAGTTTTGTTGGATTTACAGTGTTTTACTTGCTATTTTATGTTGAAGCTGTAAAGATCAAGCTAAGTTTTTGTTGTTAGGCTTTTAAATGCAGTGGAGTTCTTCAAGTCTAATGATTAATGTCAATTTCTGTGTACATTTGTTTCTGCAGATAGTGTGGTGAAGGGCTTGTAGTGATAATGTTATGTTCACGAGTAGCTTTAAGTAAGTAAATATTTGTTAATCTTTTGGTCTGTTTATTTTATTTAGTTCTGTTGGTATCTAAATTTTAAATTAAGTTCTGTAGCTTTAAGAGGAACGAAATTTCAATTGCACATGTGTGTTCAACAACCGTGGATTCCAGTAACTGACCGACACAAAATCTTATAAAGAGCAAACAAAATAAAGTGGTGGAGATAGTAACATACCTCTGAAAGGTCTTCACTATTTCGTAATAGATTTCAACAGCAACGATTTTAGCAGGAGATCAAACAAGCAGCAGACAGTTCCATGGCAAAGTTCAGCAGCAGCTAAAATATCCAGGAAAGCCTTCTACAAGTGTTCCAAAAAGCAAGCAAATTTATAAAGAAGGAATACAAAATATCGATAGGACTGTGCATAAAAATATCTATGCATTCATTAGGCATGGCGTAGGGAGATGGGTAGGAGGAATTGTCATAATAAATGCATGTTAAGCCCGTGATTTTTCAACAGTGGCCTGACGCACTAAATCTTTTGAAAGAGAAAAACCACAGTAATTAAAACTGACAAAACGCAGAGTAAAAATGACAGTTGGCTGATTTGATGTTCACAACCCAGATTAAATTAGTGGTCAACCATACCTGCTGCGTGAAACTGAGGCATTGATTTAAAGATTTAGCACGTAGGAACCCTGTTACACACGCTTTAAACTGGGGAAACGAAAATCGATGAAAAATGATGGACGGCTTAGATGTGATTTTCTGTCAACCAGGCTTTCTAATGGCTTTTCAACCGTTTGTAGGGAAAATGAACTTTGAAAGTTCATATGGGACACGCCCAAAAGGATTTGACTGATCGCTCCCACTTGCAATAAAGGCAATGAAGAACGATGAACGATGAGGATGTTGAGAATCGTCTCCGGGATGGCTTCAGCCGTTGATGGAGTAAATCAGTTAGCCTCACTTCATAGTAGGATACGCCTTCGGCATAAATTACAAACATTGGATACCGAAGAGAGGACGGTAGAAAATTACATGATGTGTCACAAAGGTTTGGCGATGGCGGGAATGTGATACCCAAACTCATCTTTTCTCGTCCAAATGTGAAAGGCGGACAGGATTTCATAAGTTTTCCTCGTACGCGGGTTCCTTGCTTCCGTTTTGCATTGGAATTCTTCACAAAGAGTCGGTGCGCGGTACAAAGTAAAGGTGGAGGGTGCTCCTTTGAATATATTTTGTAAGATACAAGTTCATGTGTCTAGAATTAAAAGGCAGGTGCTGCAAGAGTATTGATGACCATGCGTGTTTTGATTGAGTTATTCATTCAAATGTAATCATGTCAGAGATCATGTATTTGAATTAATTTTTAAAATTTTGGGGTAAATGTTTTGACCAAAGCTATGAACCATGAGATCACATATGGGGAATCTTGTGACCTCATGTTCAATATGAACCCTCAACAATAACAACCCAATGGAGTTTTGATGTGGCAAGAATCACAATACCATGATTTAAGCATCACATTATGACATTAACAACCTTGAAAATTGTGAATTGATTCATATATATATATATATAGATATAAAGTATTTTCTACACATTTTAAAACTTTACAACTATGTCCTTATTTGATGATCATACAATTGTATTTTAAGGATTTGTATTGTTTAAAATGAAATAATTTTTTTAATGGAGTATATCACGTGAAATGGTGGGTTTTGGATAGATTGTAACAAATTATATAATATTATAATTAAACATATATTTGATCTATTGTAATTTTTTTTTCTAATTAATTAGCTTAAGTGGGCTTGATATTTATATTCCCTCTAAGGATATAAAAATATTCTAATAAAGAGGCTATGATTTAATAACTAATATAATAATTTAAAAATAATATGGGGATGTGGGTTTCCATAAAAAAGTTGTGGTAACCCCTAGGACACTTCGCAACTTCTTCATGATGAAGTCTATGAGAAGAAATTAATTAGGAGTTACCATTTGATATTCATAACAACATGTGGTTATTTTGAGGAAAGAATCCCATTAATATTTTAGTTACTATATTTGATGTAAGGAAGCAATGTACATGGAAACACTTCCTACACTAATACTTTAAAGAGATTGTTGTGCAAATTTAAATATTTTAACAAATACAAAAAGCAGAAACAAATTTAAGTAGAACATAAACAATAAACACTATAACACAAGTGTACATGAGAAAAAAACCCTTTTAGAGGAAAACCATACACTCCAAAGTAGTTCAATGTATTATTCAGTAAACATAAAATTATAATACACTTGTAAAGCAAGCCTTCACAAGAGTACCACCAACCAAATATTTCAAAGAATTCTTATAGCTTAAATATTATCTACAAAACTCTACAAACTAAACTCCATCTCAAGAAGCTTATTAGGCCTTGTAGGTTTTCATGCACTCATTTCTTTTCCCATCAATTATAACCAATTTGAGATAATCTATATGGGTTTGTTATGTGTAGGATGTACCCTTAGTCATTGAATTTGATATTTTGTTCAAACGTAAGTACCTAACTAAAATTGACTAAGTATGGGGGTTACCTGAGGATTCCACCTTGTACAATGTCCAAATGGATATTTGTAATTTAAACTTGGTTACGATTTGGAAACAATTGAAGAAGTTATGCCTTTGCGAGTTTTCTTCTTCCATTTGGATTAATTATGTTTCCTCGTAGATGCATTTAATTTCAAAATCAACCAAGTCATATCTATAGAGGAAGATGGATTCCATCTTCCCACATCCATACTTGATGAAATCATGTTAATGTCAACGTCAAAACTTTTCATCTAAATTAGACATTTTGTAAGTTTTAAAAGTTGTCAAGTTCACTTCCAAGTTTTTCGCAAAGATGCAGTAGGATAATGATGGCCCACATAGTGTAGATGCTATCCAATTCCCTAGTAAGTGTAGGCGAATTCCAATGGCTCACATTTATCTAGATGGGTGTCGATGGACTACATTTGTCTAGGTGAATATTGATTCCCCTCATTGTCCTGATGGAAGCGAAACCCCTTTTAAAGCCAAAAGGTGAAGGAAAATGAAAAAAATAAGAGAGGGACTTGTCCTAATGGTTACCAACTCCCCACAACATTCCAATAGTGATAATTTCCCCACATTATCCAAATGGAGGTCGATGGCCTAGAAAGGTCAAAAGGTTATAAAAAATGATAATAATAGGAAAAGGACTTATCTCGATGACAACCAATATTCTTAATTGTTCCAATGGTAGTTGAATCGCCACAATGTTCAAATGGAAATCAATATTTTACATTTCTTAGATGGAGGCCAATGACCCACAATGTTCTAGTTCCAATTCAAATCACCAACAAAGTTTCGAGATCATATAGGATTACTAATTAAGGCATAAGGCATTAGATTTTCATGCCATCAAGGGGAACCTTTAGTTGTAAATAAATGATGGGTGCATGTGAAGTTGTTGCTGGGAATTTCTTTATTCAATTATATAAAAAAATGACATGTTGGTAAAAATTCCCAGGTTGTTATAGGAAGTTGTGCACAAGGGTAGTTTGTTAGATTTCTTTGTCTGCCTTTAAAAAATGATTACAATCAAGAGAAAACGTTTTGAAGGTTTTAAAGGGACAAGTTCAAAGGTTTCCAAAAGGTTGAAAGTTTGAGATGTTCTAGATTTAGGAATTCCCAAGAGGCATGTCTATAAGTAGGAGATATTGTAGAAGGAAAATTAGTTTAAGTCTATCTTAGGTTTAGTACATATTTTTTAGTCATTTCATAAGATTAATGATATAATTTCTTTTTTGCATATATTAATAAATATTGTATTATAATAGTCTCCAGTTCTAACATGTAATGTTCTTTGAAGGAAATAATCAAAGGTTATTAAATTCTTCAATACACATTTTTTGTAATAAGTTTTCTCATGGTTTGCTATTTGTTTATGGAAAAATGTAAATTCTTACTTAGGGGCAATGAGAGTATTATTTTGTTAGATGGATTATTAAGTATGATTATATTGCGGGCTCATGAAGATCTCACTATCATAAGGTGATAAGTGTTTAATAGATCATCAATTTATGTTTTAGTGTTGTGATGTAAAAGTGCAAGCTATTGTGACTCTATAGCCCAAGAGAGACATTGGTCTTTCTTCACATTCCCCTCTTCCAGAATGGTTTTACAATTGATAAATACAAAGCCAAATCCTAATTTATTCTTAATTATTTTTTACCACATACTAGGATTGGAAAAATCATGGGGAAGTAAATGGTCTCAGTAGCTAACTTAAAAATCCTTATTAATGTGTATGACTTTTTCTATCTGCAAAGGCATCAACTAGTTACTATTTACATATATTTACTTGATTATTTTAAAGGATAACCCATTTAGTTCCTACAAAGCTTGAAGTTTAGGGAACAAAAGTGTGAAACCCATCACTTATTTGTTGGCCAAATATTTTAGTGTTTCCAAGAATAAGACTTGGTATGTCATTATAATTTATTGAAGTGTAAATTTTGGAACCAATAGATTGGTGATTCTACTAAGAAAAGAGTTGATTAATTGCATTAGAACCTAGATCTTATAAAGTTGCATTGACCCATCCAAGTCACCACCAATAGATTGGTGACTCTACTAGGGAGAATCTAGAGTTATCTATTTGGAAAAGATTCAACTAATTAGAAGATGTAAAAAATTTGGTTAAGATATTGAAGACATTCATACTTTGATCAAGAAAGTGTTGTGGCTTATCTAAAGGTTTTATTAAATAATGGTGTTATGCTAGTGAAAAGAACTTAGAAAGAAATTTTACCTTTGAATAGCTTCTAGTTCTGTGAAGGATTTTGTCCTCTTTGATGAGATGTAATGCCTACCTATTCCTATCATGTAATGTTAGTGGGAATGTTATAATATTTGTATGTTTAGATGCTAGATGATGACATTTTGGTACTATTGTTCTATGTTTTGATTCACCATTTTCACAATGGTTGTTTTATTTTTTCCTTTACATGCAAATTACACTGAAGTGTGTTGTGTTATGTTGTCAAGTACCTTGAAAGGGGATGAATGTATTTTATTATGGAGGTGTTCTTGAGATGTGTATGATGTGGGCTTACTTGAGTTATTATTATTATATTCTATTTCATGAGATTATGCAATAATATTGATGTTGTAATTACATGATATCATGAATTGTATCATTTAAATGTAATGAATGTATAAATATGATGTTGTACATTGTTAGGTGATTATGTGATGCTTTAGCTATTTATATATATATGGAGTAGGTATGCTTGGCATGCTCATTGACTGGTTATAGGTACTAGGAATTTCTCCACTTGGATCCAAGTTTTGAGTTATACCTTGATGGTGGTTATAACAAGATGTCACATTGGTCATTAAATTTTTTACCTTACCTAGACATTACTCAATTTGAGTGTGATTCCATGGTAATTTTACCCATGTTGACCTAGATACTATCATTGGTACAATTTCAAAAAATTGCACCCTATGGGAATGCCCAATGAATGTGTGACTTAAATTTGGTTTGAATTATATTTTCCACAAAGTAATGTGAAAATATACTTATGTAGACTTAAATTGTAAATTGAGTGTGGAATATAAAATTGAATTATATTTAAATATTTTATTTGGGCTTGGGTGAAATTCTAGGGTTATATGTAATTATTTGGAAAATAAAATATTCTATTATTTTATTTTGGAAATGGAAAACTGGTAAAAATGGGAAAAAAGGATTTCTTTTGTTATCTTTTTCTTTTGGAAATAATTTTGGAAGGAAAAAACCTTCTTCTCTCCCAAATTCTTGTTTTTTGATCTAGAGGGAAATTGTGAGTCAAATTCAATGAGGTTCGAGGCAATGGATTAGGAATGGGTGTTTTCTTGTGTGTGGAAATGGATTCTCTCTATCTCATAGTGGGGGAAAACTTTAAGAACCCCTCGGTGGAGGTGTAAAATCCTAGAAAATCTTGTATACTTCTCAATAAAAATATTAATTTTAGTGGTGAATTTTTTTCATTTTTCGTGAAAAAAAAATAATGTCCTTTGGTGAATCTTTTCTAATCGCTAGAAGTCTGTGGAAAATCCTAAAGAAATGCAAATTTTTTAAAACCACTAAATTTTTTCCATTGGCGATTAAAATCTAGTTTCAAACTAATAAAATATTTTAATTGGCGAATTAAATCTATTTTCAAACTAGAAATAATAATTTTGTTGGCAATTTTTTTTTTCAAACTAAAAAAAAATCATTGGTGAATTAAACCTATTTTCAAATGATTAAGAATTTTTTTTTGGAAAATTAAACATAATATCAAACTAATAAAAAAAATGAAGTGGCCAAGTGTCAATGCAAAATCACTAGTGTCATCTTTGTAGTCAGTGGGTTGGAGGTTTCGAAAACTTTGAAACTTCAAACTTTGGTTCTAAGGTTCCAAGTTTCAGCGACCACACGACATTATGGACCATGGTCATTCGATGAATTTTCGATGGACAGATGTAGTTTCCTTCAGGAAGTGTATCTCTCAAGCACTAGATTTGCGAACAGAAACCTCTGAAATTACACTGGAACAATTAGATTTTCAGAAATCAATGGTTGAGATTTTATTAATTAATTATTTAGGTTTGTTGGTCATCATGCTTAGGTTTAATGTTTATCATTTAATATTGCCTAAGTCAGACCAAAATATTTTATGACAAAGTCTTAAATCTTAACTCTTTAATCCTGAGGGTCAAGTCTCATCAACCTAGTGATGTCCCCATTTTAAATTATGCATGTGCATAAAGTTTGTTTTAAAAGAAGGATTGTTCGATGAATTTTCGATGGATGACTATAGTTGCATTCCAGAAGTAAATCCTTAAAGTACTAGACTTGTGAATTGAAACCTCTGGAATGACACTAGAACCATTAGATTTTCAGAAATCAATGGTTGAGATCTTATTAATTATTTAGGTTTGTCGGTCATCGTGCTCTTATAACCTTGTTTACCATTTAATATTGCCTAAGTCAGACTAAAATACTTTATGAAAAAGCCTTAAATCTTAGCTCTTTAATCCTGAGGGTCGAGTCTCGTCAACCTAGCGATGTCCCCATTTTAAAAATAACTTTATAGTTTATTTGCATGTGCACCTTGCAGCCATCTTGTCATCTGTCATGGGCATACCTTTTAAATTTTTAAGCACTTGTTTATAAGGATTCAAGTGTTGAAATAAATGTTAATTGTCACATCAATGATAGTGGTGAATTTAAAAATGATAAGTGTGATGTCATACTTGTGTTCGTGCTAACTTCTATATATACTTCACCAACTTGATGTTCTTCATATCATTTATAATATATTTGGCATTGATTTATTTCTTCTCTATTTTCAATTTAAGTGAGATATTATGGAGTCTTCATGGCATGCCATGCTACCCAAAAAAATTTTGGGAGAAAAGAAGGGACGATGCATACGAGAGACGAAAGTTGGGTATGGTTTTTAAAATTCCTTATGTGCAGGTTGAGAATGCTATAAGAATAATTGTGGGTAGGGAATGACTTCATAACAGCCCTCGTGCTCTATATTTTGAGGTAGCTTCAGCTTTCTTGTCCAATTGCATGGACATTTTCCTGAATAAAGATTTGGTGAAGCCATTGGCAATATGTTATTTGCAGCCTTTCATTTACTCTATTTCTTTGTTGGAGTTGGCATTGGAGCATTATAATTTTGAAAGTGGGTTAGCGCATGTTGGTGGAATATTTAGGAAAGTGGAATTGCAAGATTCTATAGTGCAGGATCTTGCCCTAGTTAATATGAGATGGGGTCTTCTATGTGATATGAAAATTGAATCATGAAAGAGCCTTACCACCCTGAGGAGTGGAAGGAGTCTGAGGAGCGGAAGGAGTCTCTTCACCACCCTGAGGAGTAGCAGGAGCCTTACGGGTATGTGCAGGATCATGGTATGCCAAACAAGCCCTTAAGTGGCAATGAAAATTCAGAACAATTAGAGTTAGGCAACTTGATGTAAAAATTTGAATAAGTTATCTATACTATTTCAAAAACATGTAAGAATAGATTCTGTGGGAAATTGAATGTAGTTTCTAAAATACTAGGTTTATTTTTTTAAAAACAAAATCTATTTGGTGAAAATTTAAAATTTCAATGCAGTATTACTTAAATTTCAGGAAAAAATTAGGAAGTAGGTGTCTGTCTGACCACCTTAACCATAATAAAATGATAATATTTTTTTATGAGATTTTAGATGTAAGTAGAGGACTCATGTCTGGGTGTGACGCATATTTTTTGTAATTTTTTTCCATGTAAATAATTAATTATGAATTTTTTATTACAACTTTTTAAAAATATAAAAACTCGTATGTCTGACCA